>PJEM01005532.1:0-128331 GCA_004023845.1 Helogale parvula | reverse complement strand
CAAACAAGTTTGTCTTTTGACTAACTGAAATGTGTGAAAAAAAAAGAAAACCAGACAGCAGCTGGGGCTGTGAATGGCAAGAATACATTTGGATGAGACAGGAGGGTTTGAGAACTGATTTTCTCTAATATTTTATAACAGGAGGCATCGTTTTGTAGAGTAAAATACAAGAATGTTTATTCTTACCTTGTGACCTGGCATGAGTGCAGGGAGGGGGGGTCCAGCTTTCATTCTGAGAAAGGGAACACTTATTCCAAGCCTCTTGACCTTCTCTTGTATTGTTACCCATAAATGTTCTTTGCTTTAATGGTTTTCATCCGTGTGTGTGTGTGTGTGTAGACACATACTATGGCTTTTATCAGTATGAATCTGGAAGGCTGAGAGACAGTGACAAAGTGGTAATGCCTCTGCACCGCTGAGTAGTAGCAGAAGACCTGATTTCCCTAAGGTCTGAGGAAAACATTTTATCTTTTCTTGTTTTACCTTGAAACTTTAAAATATTAAAAAAATTTTAATGTGTACTTATTTTTGAGAGAGGCAGAGCATGAGCAGGGGAGTGGTAGAGAACGAGGGAGACAGAATCCAGACCGGCTCCAGGCTCCAAGCTGTCAGCACAGACCCTGACGTGGGACTCAAACCCACGAATCAGGAGATCAAGACCTGAGCTGAAGTCGGATGTGTAACCCACTGAGCCATGCAGGTGCCCCTAAAATATTTTTTAAAATTATAGAAATGGTGAGTACAAACACTGAGTCTTGTGCTCAGTACCAAGGGACCAAAAAATATCTTTGTAAAAACTCCCTTAGAGTTAATACTTCTTATATGCCAGGAATTGCCTAAGGTAGATTATTTTATTTTATATTCTAATCTTCAAAAAAACTTCTAAAAGTATGAACAGCTTGTAAAAGTATGAACAGCTACTTAAACCTGTTCTTTCCCACAAGTAATAACACTGAGTTTATCAAGTTAATTTTCTGTACTAGTCATAGAACTAGATCTTATACGTTACATATAATCCAAATTCTTGTATAGTTTTATTTGAAAATAGACTTGAGCTGAAGAGCCTGGGTGGCTCAGCGGGCTAAGTGTTTGACTTCGGCTCAGGTCAATATCTCATGATTTATGGGTTCAAGCCCCCACTGGGCTCTGATGTCAGTGCACAGTCTCCTTCAGATCCTCTGTCTCCCTCTCTCTCTCTCTCTCTCTGACCCTCCCCTGCTCATGGTCTCTCCCTCTTCCTATCTCTCTTCCTCTCTCTCAAAAATAAACAAACATTAAGAAACAAAAGCAAACAAACAAAAAGTAGAAATGTAACATATGCTAAATTGGAAAGATTGTTATCATATAAAAAGCACAGTCAAAGCCAGAAAAGGCATAAGAAAAAGGGAGGACAAAGCAAAACAAAAACAAAAAAACAACAGCAGCAACAATGACAAAAACACACTTTTTAGATAAATGAGAACCCACATAAAAATGTAAGCGGATGTTTCAGCAGAAACTTTGCAGGCCAGAAGGAAGTGGATGATATACTAAAATTTCTGAAAGTAAAAACACCCTACTAAATGAAAATACTCAACCAGGCAAGGTTGCCCTTCAGAACTGAAGAAAAGATAAAGAGTTTCTCAGCAAACAAAAGCTGAAGGGGTTCTTCACCACAAAAATAGCCATATAAGAGATTTCTTCAAACTGAAGTGAAAGTATGTTAACTAGTAACACTAAAACACACTCAAGTATACATCTCACAGGAAAGATATACACAGAGTTCAATTTAGTATATATTAAACCTTATTGCTGAGTGGGTAAGTTACTTGTAACTTGAATATAAAGATTAACATGTTGTTTTACTTATTTTTTTGTTAGTTTTAAGATAGACTATTTATTGGCACTTGAGAAGGTCAATACAAGAACAGTCCTTTATCTTTCACATAAGTTCTTTTTTTTTTAATATAACACAATTTATTTTTTTAACATATGCAATTATTTTCCATCATTTACAATACAGTAGTTACAATGACACTCCAAACAGAAAAGCAAAGTAAAAAATCAAAACCACAACTTCTATTTCATGTAATTAGACTTATACAGAAATTAGAAGGTTAAGTAACAACTAGTTAAATCACCTAATTTCACAGCTATCTGAAGTGACGATCGTTATATAGCAGCTTATCTATGATACATTCAAGATAAATGATACAATTTACTACTTGCCCATAAGCTAAAACACAGCCTGCTTAATACCTTTCCTTAAATTCCACCTCTATACTATAATATACTTGAGGTCCATGCAAAAAAGTAGCTGCCTTTTATATAGGAAATGGATGATTAAGTCTTTGGTGTTGTAAAAGCAACTTCATTTAAACATAACCACCACCACCACCAAAAAAAGAAGAGGAAAAAAAAAAGTAAAGAAAATAATAAGGGAAAAACTCAAGACACACTTCCTAGGGGAAAAAAAAAAACAGCATGTAATTTCTGTCCCTGACAAAATGTATTAAATAAGCAAACACCACCACCAAGCAAAACAAGTACTACAATGTAAAAATATTTAAAAAAAGAAAACCTTCTCACATGCATAAATGAAAGATTGCACACAAAGGACTCACATCTTTTCAAGCTTCAATAGTAAATATTCTGCTACTATGTATTAAATACTGCATGGTTAGCTACAACTACATGTTCAGTGTAATTCTCATCAAATTCTGAGTCTCATTTTTCACAGAAAAAGAAATTATAAAATTTGTATGCAGCCACCAAAGACCCTGAAGAACCACAACAATTTTGAGAAAAAAAGAACAAATCAGGATGCAGTACACTTTTAAATTTTTAAACCATATTACAAAGCTATAGTAATCAAAACAGCATGGTTCTGACATGACAACAGACACATAGATCAATGGAAAAGAAGAGAGTTCAGAAATAAGCCCATATATATATATATGTGTGTGTGTGTGTGTGTGTGTGTATACATTCAATAACTTTTGATAATAGTGTCAGGAATACAAAAATGAAATTGGGCCCATATCTTCCCCTCTACACAAAACCAACTCAAAATGGCTTAAAGACTTGAACATAAGACCTGAAACTAAATTTCCTAGAAGAAAACACAGGGAAGAGCTCTTTGACACTACACTTGGAAATTTTTATTTGAATTTGACAACAAATTCGAAGGAAAAAAAAAGCAAAAATAAAAACATGGGCCACATCAAACTTAAATTTGTTTCTGGCACAGCAAAGAAAACTGCCCACAAAATGAAAGGCATCTACCAAGTGGGAAAAATATTTTCTTTTTTTTTAATAGTTTATTGTCAAATTGGTTTCCATATAACACCCAGTGTTCTTCCCCACAAGTGCCCTCCTCCATGCCCATCACCCCCTACATCCTCCCCCTTCAGCCTTCGATTCGTTTTCAGTATTCAGTGGGACCTCATCAAGATAAAAAGCTTCTGCACTGCAAAGGAAACAATCAAGAAAACTAATAGGCAACTGACAGAATGGGAAAGGACAGCTGGAAATGACATATCAGATAAAGGAAGGTATCCAAAATCTACAAGGAACTTACCAAACTCCACACCCAAAAATGAGTAATCCAGTGAAGAAATGGGCAGAAGACATGAACAGACACTTCTTCAAAGAGGACATCCAGATGGCCAACAGATACATGAAATGATGCTCAGCATCACTCATCATCAGGAAAAAATATTTTCAAAACACGTGTCCAATAAGTGGTTACTATCCAAAGTGTAGAAACAATCAAACAACAATGGCAAAAAATAAGTAAATAATAAATACAGAAATTAATAGCCCAATTAAAAAAGGACTTCAGTAGATCCAGATGGCCAACTGGTACATGAAGAGAAGGTCAATGTCACTCACCATCGGTGAAATGCAAATCAAAACAACAGTGAGGTATCACCTCCCCCCTATCAGAATGGCAGTATCAAAAAGACAGGACCAGATAAGTGTTGGTGCAAATGAGGAGAAAAGGGTTCTCTTTTTTAAAATACCCTTGTGTACTATTACTGGGAATGTAAATTGGTGAAGCCACTATGGAAAAAAAATATGGAATTCCTCAATGAATTAAAAATAGAACTACTATAGGATCCAGGAATCCTGCTTCTGTGTATATATCCAGAGGAAATAACATCACTACATCAAAGTGCTATCAGAACAACTATTTTTAGTTAGCATTATTCACAATAGCCAAGGTAGGGAAACAACCGAAGTGTCAGTCAATGTATGAAAGGATATGTAAAATTATATGCATATATATAATATATAGAAATATAGAAAAATATATTAAAATATTAAGTATTAATAAATGCTAAACTAAATTCTAAATTAATGAAATTACATATGAAATAACATAATACAATTCTATTACACATATAATAGAATTATTATTCAACCTGGAAAAAGATGATAATCCCGTCATTTGCAGCAAAATGAATGAAACTGGAGGGAATGATAACAAAATGAAATATGCCATAAAAAGAAAAATACATGATGTCGTTCTATGTGAATCTAAATAAAAATTTAACTCATAGAAACAAAAAGTATAATAGTGGTTGTCAGGGGTTGGAACTATAGAAAAATAGGGAGAGGTTGGTAAAAAGGTACAAGCTCTCAGTTATAAAATGAATAAGGTCTGGATAAGGTATAACTTGGTGACTATGGTTGACAAGACTGTATTTTACAATTAAAATTTTCTAAGAAAGTGGGACTTAAATGTTCTTGCCAGAGAAAAGGTAAATAAGTGATTTATGTGTTAATCAACTTAATTGAGCAAATGATTCTGCAGTGTATGCATATTTAAAGTCATCATGTTGTGCACTTTAAATATATTACAATTTTTTCAATTAGACCTCAATAGAATTAAAAGAAGAAAATTATGACCCTTTGACATGGCAACTTCTTTCTTCTGTTATCCAATAAACAACAGGAAGATCAGGATATTGTTACCATATGCATTCCAGAGAGCCTAGTGAGTCAGGTGTTCTAAGACTGTGAAATTGGGAAGAATCTTATCTCAGATTGTCTTTATTACTTTTTTTTGACTTTGAATTTTGGAAATTCTTCAAAACTACAAAAATCAACTTTCTATTGTAAAGCACATTAAGCGTATGAAAGTAACCCTTAAAGAGACAGATAAATATTCAAAGATTATTAAATCTAGACAGATAATTTCCTATTACAATTAAACTTTTTTTCAGTCTCTTCTGTGCACCTATGCACTCACGTGAACACATACATATACACACTACTATGTGCAGAATACAAAATTTTACCAGATGCTGCACAAATACTCCAAAATGGTAAGAATTGGTTCACTTCTGTTCTTAAAAGAAGAACTAGCTGAACAGACTAAAACCAATGACTTTTCTTGGACTCAGTGGCAGTTTCAGAGCAAATCAAAATACTAAAATCTGAAGAAATCGAGGAATAAGGAAACCCAGATTCACCTGTCTAGAGCAAAAGTCTCTGAAGCCATATCTCTGGTGAGAACATGTAAATGATCATTTCAGCAAATTCCTAGAGGCAGAGTATCAACTCCTCTGAGAGGAAGAAATTTCTAGGGGGCTTCAGTCAGAGGGACAACAGTATATTTATGGCTTTTACCTCCAGGACACTCACTAGGTTCTCACATTAAAAAGTCAGGAAAGACTTTTGTCTTTGGCAGGAAGAGAAGATAACCATTTTGAATTATGCCCAGCACATTCTCCAAAACAAAGCCTACTCTCCAGTGAAAAATACTTCACCAGAATCATAGCTCATGCAGTCAGAAGGGAAATTACCAGTTTTAGTCCCCTGAACTTTCCTTAGTCACTCGAGGGGAAGAAAGATTTATGAAAGTCACATTCTGGAAACACAGACTTCCTAAAAGACCAAGACTTAACCATAAAATTATGAACGGCTTCCCTCCCACTCCTCACCACACATAACTCTGGGGTGATGACAATGGACTAGCTAAACGCCAAAGGAGATGCAGACATTACTTAAGAAGGAGTTCTTAGGGAAATCCAAAGAAAACAGGGATGACTGAAATGAAGACACCAAGGGAGTTTGAAGCCTCTGGTCCCAAAAGCTACAGCAAATATTAAAGCCAGTCTAATATAAAATCTCACACTAAAGAATGATTCCTTTCACTTCCTGTTTTCCAATATATCATAGCTAGCTTCAATTAAAAAATAAAATTACAAATTATACTAAAAGGAAAGAAAAATAGCATGGAGAGACTAAGCATGCATCAGAAAAATATTATTAAATATGGTGCAGATTTCCATAATATCACACCAGGAAGTTAAATTAACTGTGAATCTAAAGAATGCAGTGGTAGACAATATGCAAGAACAGATATGTAAGGGAAGCAGATACATGGTAATTCTATTAGAAATCAAAAGAGGGACATCTGGGTAGCATAGTTGGTTAAGTCTGATTCTTGATTTTGGCTCAGGTTTATGAGTTCGAGCCCCGCATCAGGTTCTGTGCTGATGGTTTGGAGCCTGGTTTGGATTCTCTCTCTCTCTCTCTCTCTCTCTCTGTCTCTCTCTTTCTTTCTTCCTTTCACTCTCTCTCTCTCAAAATAAATAAATAAATAAATAAATAAATAAACAATCACTTTTTATTTTTTAACAAAAAGATAACTTAAGGAGAGGCACCAGGTGGCTCAGTCAGCAGAACATGAAACTTTTGATATCTAGGTCCTGAGTTTGAACCCCATGTTGGGTTTACAGAATCAAAGGAAACATGACAGAAAACAAAAACACTGTAGCAGAAATAAAGAATGCATCTGATAGGCTTTTAATAGACTAGGAACAGCCTAGAAAAAAAAAATCTATGAACCAGAACAAAGGATAAAAGAAACCTGTAATAAATAGAGGAAAAAAATAAAAGTAAAGAATGGATTATTGGATAATTGCAGCCAATTACAAATAGTATATAATACTTGGAATATCAGGAAAAAAAAGAAAGAGGCAGAAATATTCAAAATAATAATGGCTAAGTACCTGCGAAAGTTAGTGTCAGATAGAGCCAGGTAGCCCTGAAAATATGAAACAAGAGAAACACCCCATCTCCCCATATTCAAAACCTTAGAATATCATAATCAAGTCCCAGAAAACCAGAGACAAAGAGAAAATCTTGGAAAATTGGTTTGTCAGGAAGGGGAGATCCTCTAGAGGATCAAGTGTATGAATTACATCAGAATTCTTTATTTTAATTTGAGATCATGACCTGAGCCAAATTTGGATGCTTAACTGACTGAACCATCCAGGCACTTCCTATAGCTGACTTTTCATCAGAAAGCACATCAGTGAGAACAGAGCAGGGTGAAAAATTTTAAGTGTTAGTAGAAAAAAAATTTCTTGATCATAATACTCTATGCTCAATGAAATTATCTCTCCAAATCAGAAGAGTAATAAAAGCTTTCTCAGCAAACAAAAAACTGAAGGAAATCATAATCAACACGCCAGCCCCACAGGAAATGGTAGGAATTTTTCAGTGAGATGGACAAACAGATCTACAGTAAAATAAGAAAGAAAGAAAGAAAATGTTTTGGAGAAATAATACATGATGGTAAAATAAAACAACTTATTTTTCTTATTCAACTGATCGGAAAGATAAAGTTTATTCAAAGTAATAATAGTAAGGGATTGTGTGATCGATGTTTATGAATAAGGGCAATAAATGATAGTACCTAATAGAGATGAGATGGAGGAGTTTGGAATATTCTTTTACAATGCACCCACACTACCTGTTAGTTGCTATAGTGTACTTTGAACGCAGACACAGATGAGTTGTAAATATATACAGTAAAACCTTGGGTTGGGAGTAACACGTTCTGTGAGTGTTCTGCAAGACAAGCAAATATTTCTAATAAATTTTAACTTGATAAAGGAGCCATGTCTTGCACTATGAGTCCTACGTGGTGCTAAATGTCACATGATCCCAACTGAACCAATGATTCTTAAAATTTGCTCTGATATATGAGCGCTTTGGATGACAAGCATGTTTCTGAAATGAATTATGCTTACAAACCAAGGCTTTACTGTATTTGTAAAGTCTAGGGAAAGTCCTAAGAGAATTAAATGGTTTCCTTCAGAGTGGGAAAGTTACCAGTGATAAAGAGGGCCATTCCATAATGATAAAGGGGTCATAACCCAAGAACGTCTTCCTTGCACTGAATGTGTCTGCGCCGGATGACAGAGCATCAATGTATGTGATGCCAAAAACTTGTAGAACCATGAGGAGAGATGGGTGAGCACACTATCTTGCCAGGGGACTTGAACAGTCTTCTACCAGCCATGGGCAGATCCAACAAGCAGAAAACAAGAAGCCATGGCTGAACTCAACAACACCATCAACCAACTGAGTCTAGCTGACATCTGCAGACAATCTCATCCAATAAGAACAGAGTATGCATGTTTTGCACCCTTACACACACTGTTCACCAAGAGGAACCACATTCTGGGCCATAAAAACACTTGAACAAATTTAAAAGCAAAAAAAATCCTACAATGGCTGATCTCAGACCATAATGGAATTAAACCAGAATTCAACAAAGATAGCTGGAAAATCCTCAACCACTTGGAGATTAAAAAACACATGTCTAAAGAAGACTTGAGTCAAAGAAGAGATCTTAAGAGAAATCAGAAGATGTTTTGAGGGCCGCCCTGTTGGCTCAGTCAGTTGCGAATCCGACCAGGATGGTAGAATTGAGCCCGGCATTGGGCTCAATGGGCTCCGTGCTGAGCATGGAGCTTGACTGAAATTCTCTCTCTCTCCCTCTGCCCCTGCACCCTTCATGCCCATGCTCGCTCCCTCACTCTAAAATTTAAAAAAATCTTTTGAAATAAATGAACGTAAAAATCCCAAAGCAGTACTTAGAAGGGAATTTGTATCATTGGAGTCCATGCACCAGATAAATGAAGATCTAAAATTGGTTCTCTAAGCCTTTATTTCAGGAATTAGAGAAAGAAAAATGAGTTTTCAGTTCTATAGTTTTTATTCAGTTTTTCTTCCTAGCTTCTATTTATTTTCTGAAAGGACCTATTTCTTTTCTGAAACTTTCTCTTTTTTTTTTTTTCATTTGTTTCAAGGGTATTGGCAACTGCTCAATGAAGCATTTTTATTATGGCTGCTTTAAATTCAGTGTCAAGATAGTTCTAGCAACCTCATCATTTCAGTGTTGGCTTCTATTGTCTTTTTTTATTTTATTTTTTTAATTCTGTGTGAGATCTTCCTGGTCCTTGGTGGCTAAGAGAGCTTCTACTGAAACCGAGAAGGTCTTGTATTCCATCTTGGGGCTCTGGGTAGCAGTGACATGTTCAGTTTTAGGTGGCTTCTCTGACACGACTGTACAAGGAGAAAGGAGGGCAGTCTCATTGCTGCTGGATGGTTCTGGAAATCTGGATTCCCCATTCGGTCTTCTTGGGCACCCAAGGAAGGGGGTACGCATGACTGCAGGGCAGGGGTGAGGGCCCCAGCTCCCACACATTGTCTCCATAGACAGTGCAGTGCAGGTGGCCTCATGGTGGTGACTTCATTGACTCGCCACTTGGCCATCTCCAACATCATTCCGGCAAGGTGAGTACCGATAGAATTCCAGGCTTTCCATGTGGTCCCCACTGACACTGCAGAGGTAGGAGGGACCTCATTACTGCCTGAGTATGAACATCACCTTCTCTGACACCAGATCAGCTTGGGCTTGGGGTTGCTTCACTGCGGCTTTGGAAGGCTGCCCACTGAGCCCTTGTGTATGCAGGTGGTGGTGGGAGGGCCCAGTTTTATCTGCGATGTAAGCTGAGGTAGAGTTATTAATGTTAAAAGTTTTCTGTCCTTTTCAGCTCCCTTTTTCCACGTCCTTTGGTTAGAAATAGCAGACTTGGGGATTGCCTGGGGGACTCATGCTTGCCTGGGGGCCCACACGGGCTGGGCAGTGACCTTCTTACTGCATCAGGCCGCTTTCTTCAGAATCAGGCAATTCAAGAGAAACGGTCTCTCTAATATCTTGAATTGCTTCTCATAGTTTTGCTTTAATCACATGTACTTTGTTCTCGATTCATATTTGGCCACATAACAGATTCTTCAATGTGTGAGACGATCGGGTTTGCACAGAAATGCCCTGCAGTGGGATGGCTTCTGTTATCAGTCCTACAGAAACTCGCTTATAAACGTTAATTTAGTGTCACTGCCTCTCCAAACATTTTTTTTTCATTTTATAGCAAACATAGCAGTAGACAGGAGCATTGTGAATTCACAAAGGGCCTCAGCTAAATTAACATCAATTTTGCAAGTGTTTCTGTGGCCGTGAAGCTTCTGGATAAGTCATTACACTCCCTGTTGAGGTGTTTTAACAGATCGAATGACTTTTAAACATTAATGATTCGATGTGCATTATCCTGGTCATGCAGTGATATGGCTTACCCTAAAACCGCAGCAGTTTGCCCAGAAATGGCCATGCCCTTCCTCTCCTGCACCCACCATTCTGCCGCTGCTCTAGGCCATTCTGCGCAGCCTCTAAGTCAGCACGTTGACATATATTTCCTAACTTTGTACTCAGCCCGCAAAGCAGTGTGAGCGCATATGTGCTGCAGAAGTAACTGGACTGGAGGATACTGGTCGGATTGTCTATCTCCTATACAGTCCGGGGCTTGGAGCTCCTTAAAAGCCAGAGCTAGGTCTTCTGAATCATGTTTATTTCTGATGCTGCTTCTAAACTTTACTGGGCAAGAAATAGATGCTGGTTGTGTAAAGTACCACTAGCCACTTACCTGGTATCTGCCACACAGGCTGGGAAAGGGATTAAAAATTGAACATGTGTGAAGGGAGGGAAATCAAATGGAAATTCTTGTTTTGGGATATGTGTCTCAGTAAACAAACAAAAACCAAGCGACAACTATCAATTAGCTGATTTTCTATTGAGCTTTGCAAGTTGAAATGACCATTTCAGGATTTTTTCTTTTTTTTTTTTTAACTCATTTTTGAAAAAGAGAGTATGCAAGAGCATGCACGAGCAGGGGAGGGGCAGAGAAAGAGGGAGAGAGAGAATGCCAAGCAGGCTGTCAGCCTGGACCCCTTTGTGGGGCTTAGTCTTACAAACCCATGACGTCATGACCTGAGCTGAAACCAAGAGTCAGATGCTTAACTGACTGAGCTGCTCAGGTATCTTGAAATGACCATTTCATTATTATTGTTATTTACATCTGACCTTATTTTAATCATAGTATAACTGCTTTCCCAGTATACAAAGACATCTTTATGGCTTATATGTGTTACTTAAAAAACAAGATTTCATATTCATCTCCAAAATACTATGAAGGCAACTCCAATATGAAATGATAAAATTATAGAATGAATGCTGCTATGTATTTTAAAATAAAAGTAAAACGGGGAGCCTGGGTGGCTCAGTCAGCTGAGCGTCCGACTTCAGCTCAGGTCATGATTTCACAGTTCGTGAATTTGAGCCGCGCGTTGGGCTCTGTGCTGACAGCTCAGAGCCTGGAGCCTGCTTCAGATTCTGTGTCTCCCTCTCTCTCTCTGCCCCTCCCCTGTTCACACTATGTCTATCTCTGCCTCTCAAAAATAAATAAATGTAAAAACATTTAAAAAATAAAATAAAAGTTAAACATGTATAGAGGATAAATATATAATAGATTTCATGGTTTCCAGATGGACTTGTATAGATGCTTGTATCTTCCTCTATATGAATTATTATTAACATGCAATATTTCCTATTTTAGTGACGTGTGAATGTTTCCTGCAGAATCAATGGATAGTTGAATGTCATAGCATTGAGAATATAAGTTCCCAAAAGTCCTGTTCAATATTGCCCTTGCACTTAACCTTATAAAGAATGGAGAAGGTTAAGAAGTTGATTCACTAGTTAAGATTGGGCTTGTATGGTGTATTGTCTGAATATCCCCCCACCCCTAAAGTCACATGTTGAAATTCTATGCCCAACATTGTGATGATATTAGGAGGTGAGGCCGTGGGACATGGCTAGGCCATGAGGGTAAAGCCCTTACCATGGGATTAGCACCCTAAAGAAATCCCTCACCCCTTCCAACACGGGGGGCTACAGTAAGAAGCTGGCAGTCTACACCCCAGAACCTGCCTGACCTTGGACTTCTAGCCTCCAGAACATAAATAATAAATGTTTGCTCTTCACAAGCACCCTAAGATGCATGCACACTATGAGACTGGGAGGAAAAAAAAGGTTTTGAAAGGAATCCATTTTCATGCTTATAATTTGCATGACATGTATTACCATTAATAGAATGTCAAAAAAGCCAGATCTGTGTGTAGGGAAAGACTACAGATAAGACGATCCTTAGACAATATCAGGTTTTAAGGGGCATCTGGGGGGCTCAGTCAGTTAAACATCCAACTTCCTCTTAGGTCATGATCTCATGGTTTGTGAGTTCAAGCCGTGCATCGGGTTCTGTGCCTACAGCTCAGAGCCTGTAGTCTGCTTTGGATTTCGTGTCTCCCTCTCTCTCTCTGCCCTTCCCGCACTCATTCTCTCTTTCTCTCTCTCTCTGTCTCAAAAATAAACAAACTTTAAAAAAAGAAAATACAAAGATTTCACAGTCCTACTAAGAGACCTAAGAACTTTATTGGACTTGCCACTGATATTCATTCTCGTGCAAAGAAAACATTCACGGTCCATGTGGTGGAAATTAAGGTCATCTGGTGGAAGTCAACCCCACTTCTATTTGTCTGTCTTGCCCTGCTCTGCTGCAAAATCATGTATCTCTTCAAATAGCTCATCTTGTCACGGATAAATGGACCTTTTCAGAAACTGAAAAAACAAAACAAAACAGAAAAAAACCCTGAACATTGGTGCTCATAACTGTGAAGGTCTCGAACGGCAGTGACAGTCACCACTACAGTGTTGTGTAATTGAAGTTTGCGACGAGGGCAGACCATACTTGTAATGTGCTCACATGACTCACACACCAATAGCGACTAGGTGGAGGTGACAGGCGTGATCAAATGGATTACGGTGATCGTTTCATAATGTGCAGACCTATAAAACATCGTGTTGGACACCTTCAAAATATACAATTTTTAGATGCCAGTGACATCTGAATAAGGGTGTTGATAAAATCCACTTCTATCAGGCTCTGGCTAATTTCTCTCTGGACACTGTTGTTCTCCGACCAAGCAAGGTGAATTCTTTCACGTTGTCAACTGGAGGCTCACTCGGTTTCCAAGCCAGCACCCCTGGGAGAAAGGTGTGCATTCGTGGCCCACACCCCTCTGCTCTGGTGTGCTTAGACTCTACTCATACTACCTCACCTGCAGAGCTGTTTTCTTGTCTCTTACTCTGCACAGAGCCGTGTACACTATCCAGGAAGCCGAGGATTCAGGTTTCCCGGGACGCATTCGCTGATGAAGGGTCCACTTCTGGGATAAACGCCCAAGCTGCTTCCTCTCCCACAAAAATCATTGTTCTGCTATTTTCTAGCTTTAAGATCTCCCCAAGCCACAGTATTTCATCCATGAACTGGGAACAACGCCATAAACATTCAAGGTTGTTGTTAATAATTCCAGGTCTGTCAAGATCTCTAGATAGGACTTCAGTGATTTTAGATATTTCACCGATGAATGGTATTTGAATTCTGTTCTCAGGGCAGAAGTGTGAACTTTCTAGTCTCGTCTGTAGGCGAGTGATTTGGTTTGTTTGTGTAGTTTTCAAGCCAATCTCCTTTCCAAGGACCTTCTTTTTAGCATCCAAATAGAGGCAGAATAACGTGAGACTTAGACATGGACCATCTAGAGATGGGCTTCTTGGTTTTTAATTATTGGTTTGCATTGAAAAAAATTAAGCTGCACAGTCTCCTTTCATTTGTTGAAAAATTTTTGAGACAATTTAGATTCACATTAAATTAGAAGATGGAAAATAGAGAGATTCGGTGAATTTATCGCCAGTTTCCTCCATTTTGAACCGTTTTGCAAGAAGTATGGTAATAGTATCACAACCAGGACACTGACCTGGACACAATCCACTTATCGTATTCCAACACCCCAGTTTTACTTTTGGGTATTTGCTTTTGTATTTGATTCACTATACAACTTTTATCACGTGAGTGTGTCTTGTGTGCATCACAGAATGAAGCTATTGGACAGATTCATTGCAATGGAGGTTCTTGTGCCTGCCCTTTATAGCCACTCGCCTCTCTCCTAATGTCTAAAGAATGTTAATCTGTTCTCCATTTCCAAAATGGTATTGTTTTTAAATGCTATGCTCATGCGATATGTCACCTCTGGGAACTGGACTCTTTCTGCCAGCGTGATTCCCTGGAGATTTCTCCAAGCTGTTGCATGAATTATGTTATCCCTTTTAATTGCTGAGAAGACTCCCATCGTTGGTTCGTATGGATGTTTCATTAACCATTCACGCATTGAAGGACAGTTGGGCTATTTCCGTTATTGAGCTATTACAAATAAAACTACACAGAACACACATTTATAGGTTTCTGGATGAACATAAGATTTCATTCGTCTGGGATAAATGCCCAGAAGTACAATTTCCAGGTTGTGCCATCTGGTAGTCACATACATACATTTATAAGAAACTGCCCATATTTTCCAGATTGGCTGCACCATTTTACTCTTTGGCTAGCAATGTATGGATGGAAGGATTTCTCAGTATCCTTGCCAGAACTTCACAATATTAGTGTTTCTTTAAATTGTTTTTTTATTTTAGTAATTCTGTTAGGTGTATGGTGACACCTCACTGTGGTTTTAATTTGCATTTCCCACATGGCTTATCATGCGGACTCTCTTCCCATACATACATACATACATACAATTGGCCATTGAATATCCTCCCATTTTCCAATTGTTTTCTTGTTGTTAAGTTTTGAGTGCTCTTTGTATATTCAGGATATGAGTTCTTTCAGAAAAATATGATCAGGAAGACAAAACTCTATGTCTGTAATTTGATTTGGTATCTTCTTAACCAAGTCTTTTACTGAGCAATGTTTTTAATTATGATAGCATCCAATTTGTATTTGTTTTCTTTTATGTTTTGTGCCTAAATTATGAAGTTTTTCTGTTATGCTTTTTCCTAAAAGTTTTATAGTTTTACATATTACTTTTAACTTTATGATTGACTTTAGGTTACTTTTTAAATTTTTCTTTATTAATGTAATTTATTGTCAAATTGGCTTACATAAGACACCCAGTGCTCATCCCAACAAGTGCCCTCCTGCATGCCCATCACCCATTTTCCCTTCTCCCCCACCCCTCATCCACCCTCAGTTTGTTCTGTATTAAGAGTCTCTCTGGTTTGCCTCCCTCTCTCTCTGTAACTATTTTCCCCCTCTCCTTCCCCCATGGTCTTCTGTTAAGTTTCCCAAGATCCACCTATGAGTTAAAATATATGATACTCTGTCCTCGGACTGACCTATTTCAAGCTGTGAGGTTTATGTCAAAATTCATTTTTTTTTTTTTGCATAGGAATTTCCCAATTTTCCAACACTGTTTGCTGATAGATTACTTTCTGACATTAAACTATTATGTTTTTCTGTTAAAAATTAGTTGACCATATTTATGTGAGTTTATTCCTGCATTTTCTTTTTTTAAGTTTATTTATTTATTTTGAGAGAGAGGGGGAGAGCACATGAGCAGAAGAGGGGCAGGAAGAGAGACTCCATGCTCAGCACAGAGTCCAATGCGGGCCTTAATTGCACGAACCCTCAGATCATGACCTGCGCTGAGATCAAGAGTCGAACCCTTAACCAGGCACCCCCGACTCCCCTAGTCTATGCATTTTCTATTCTCTGTTGATCTATCTGTCTATTCTTCCGTTAATGCCATGATGTCTTCCTACTATAGCCACAAAGTAAATGGTGATATTGGCTAGAATAATGCTGCCCACTTTGTGCTTGTTTTAGCTATTTCAGTTCCTTTTCATTTCATACAAACTTCAGAATAACCTTGAATATGTCCATGAGAAGCCTTGTTGAACTGTGATATGAAACTTGTACCTCAATTTAAGGAAACTTAATCTTTGCTCTGCTGAATCCTCCAACCTAAAAACCACTAATAAATGTCCCCATTTAGTTATGTCTTTTTTTATTTCTTTCTTCTGCACTTTGTACTTTTAAGTATATGTATTCTTTACCTGTCTTATTAATTTCAGACAAATATTTCTTTAACTTTGGGGTGATTAGGGATGATATCGTGTATTAAGGTTGGTTTCCACATGTTAGCAAATAGAAATGTAGTTAATTATTTTTTTCTGTGTTGATCTTACATCCTACTTGGTTACTCTGGGAGATTTTTGTTTTGGTTTCTATTGTTTTGGTTTTTTTTGTAGCTTCTCTGAATGTTCTATGTTGTGTCATCTGATCATAGAAACAGTTTTATTTATTTCCAGTCTGTATCTTTTTCCCCCTTTTCTTATTGCAGTAGCTTGAACTTCCTATAGTATGTCGAAATAGTGTGGTAAGAGCAATCCTCTTTGCCTTGTTCCTGCTCTTATTGAGAAATCTTTCAGTATTTGGCCATTAAGTATGGCATTAGCTTTTCATTTTTAATAAATCACCTATCAAGCTGAAGAAATGTCCTTCTATTTCTAACTAGCTAAGAGTTTTTATCATGAATGGCTGTTGGATTTGGTCAAATGCTTTTCTGTACAAATGATATGGTCATAGGTATTTCCTTTTTAAGCCTGTTGATATAGAAAAATGTTCATTGGCTTTTACATGTTAAACCAGCCATGGACATCTGGAATAAATCACACGCATGGTCATGGTGTATAAATACATATATTATATAGTATATATATTGATATATAACATATTAAGTATATAGATAAAATACACGCTAGATTTCATATGCTCATATTTTGTTAAGGATTTTTGCATATAAGTTCATGTTAAGTATAGCTCTCTCTATTTCAACTATCCTTGAAGAAATACTGGTCTCAATAAATGAGTTTCGAAGTGTTTCTCTTCTTCAGTTTGATAGACAAGATTGTTTAAAATTGGTGCTAACTTATCATGGCGCCTGGGTGGCTCAGTCAGTTGTGTCCAACTTCGGCTCAGGTCACCATCTCACAGTTTGTGGGTTTGAGCCAGGCACTGGGCTCTGTGCTGACAGCTCAGAGCCTGGAGCCTGCTTTGGATTCTGCGTCTCCCTCTGTCTCTGTCCCTCCCCCCAGCTTGCTCGCTCTCTCTCTCTCTCTCTCTCTCTCTCTCTCTCCCTCTCTCTCTCTCTCAAATAAACATTTAAAAATGTTGGTGCTAATTTGTTCACAAATATTTGCTAGAATTCACCAGTGAGACCATCAGGGCCTGGAGATCTCTTTATCAGAAACTTCAAATTATGGATTCAGTTTCTGTAAATGGTATAGGGCTGTTCAGATTATCTATTTCATATGATTGAGTTTGGGACCTTGGTATTCCAGAAATTGTTTTATTTCTTCTAAATTTATGAACTTATGAGTTTATAAATTTCATAATATTCCCTTTTCCTCTCAATTTTCAGAACTATAGTGATATTCTTTATTTCATTTTTGATATTTGTGATTTGTGTCTTGTCTCTATTTTTGCCAGTCTTCATAGAAATAGCATAAATTTGCTAGAAAAGTTCTTTAAAGAACCACCTTTTTGTTTCATTGATTTTTCCCCTCATTTTCTATTTTTAATTGTATTCATTTATATTCTTGTCTTCATTATTGTTTTCTTCCTTCTCCTTCTTGGGAGGTTTATTTTACTTTTGTTCCTAAGTTCTGGAGGTGGGAGCTTAGATTTCCAACATGAGTCTGTCCCTGTTTCTTAAAGTATACACTCAACACCATCAATTTCACCCTTAGCACTTAGTGTATTTTTATTTTAGTGTACTTTCATCTTATTTTCATTTTAGTGCCACTCCACGACGTTTTAGAAACTTTTTAAAAAGTTAGACGCCTTTTCCCCCCAGGTTCAAGGAGGTGGTGTAATTGGCAAATAAAATCCACAATTATTTTTTTATAATTTTAAATTATTTATTATTCAAATCACAAATTTTGATAGTTGCATTTTGATTTTAAGTCAGCTCAAGTACTTTTTTATTTACCTCAAAACTTTTTTGACACAAGAATGATTTAGATCTGCGTTTAATTTCCAGGTTTAGACATTTTCCCATTGTCTTTCTGTTACTGATTTCTTGTTCGACTCTATTATGATACCGTGCTTGGTATGACTTAGTTCTGGTAAATCCGTTGATGATTTTCAGTGTCTCAGGGTAGGTTCTGTGGTGAGGAACATGCTTGAAAAACAGTGCATTCCGCTGTGGTTGGGTGGGGTGTGCTAGGAGTATGCCGTATATGATGTTTGTTGTGTTCAGATCTTGCTTTGTGCGGAGGAAGTTTCAGTCTCGTGTTCCATCAGTCGCAGAGAGAGAATATTAACATATTGACTATGGTTATGGATTCACTATTTATTCTTTTCAGTTTATTGGCTTTTGCATGACACCTTTAGCAGCTTTGTTGCTTGGTGCACACACATGTAAAATCAGTATGCCTTCGTGATGGAGTGATTATTTTATAGTACCTCTCCTTGCTTCTAGTAATTTCCTTTGCTCTGAAGTCAAGGTTATCAGATATTAATACATCCTCTTCTGTTTTGCCTTTATTAATTTTGGCATAATATGCAATTTTCCATTTTTTTACTTTCAATCTATCTATGCCTTTGAGTTTGACTCTAGTTCCTTATAAAAAGTGTAAATTTGGGTGATCTTTATTCTGGAAGTCTCTGTCTTCTTATTGGTACATTCAGGCCATTTAATTTTAAGGTAATTATTGATAGGTTACTTCTTAAGTCTGCCTTTTATTATTTGTTTTCTGTGTGTTTCTTCTGGTTAATTTTAGTCTCTTTCTTTATTCTTGTGTTCCTGTGGATTACTTACCATTATGCAATGCAAAATTCCATCTTTATTTTTTAATATATTTCTGTATATTTTTTGTAGTGGTTTCTCTCTCTCTCTCTCTCTCTCTCTCTCTCTGTGTGCGTATGTGTGTGTGTGTGTGTGTGTGTGTGTGTGTATTACTGGTGTCAACATTTTACCACTTTGAATTAATTGTGAAATCCTCACTGCTGTTTAAGTTTCTCTACCTTACCCACCTAATTTTTTTAATTTATTTTATTTTTGAAGGAAAGACAGAGGGTGAGCAGGAGGGGCAGAGAGATAGGAAGACACAGAATTGGGAGCAGGTTCCAGGCTCTGAGCTGTCACCACAGAGCCCGACACGGGACTCGAGCTCATGAACTGAGAGATCATGACCTGAGCCGAAGTAGGACGCTCCACCGATTGAGCCACCCAGGTGCCTCTCTACCTTACCCACTTTTAAATATTCATTTAATATTTGAGTGTCACCTAATGTTAATATTTTGTTTCGGTGACTAATATGATTTACAAAATTAATGAGTTAAAGGTTAATCTATTGTTATAAAAGTTAATTTGTGCATTCACATTTCTAATTAATTGTTCTGTTACTCCTCCCTGGTGCTCCAAGATTCTCTCTCTCTTTTTTAAAAAATTCTCTTTCTATTTGAACAGGATCCTTAATTAATTTTTAAGGTTAGGTCTGCAAGTGACACATTTAACAATTTTTCCTTTGATGATGATGTTATATTTCCTCTTCATTTTTGAAGGATTTATTTTCTTTTGCAAGATGTAGAGTTTTGCGTAAACAACTCTCTTCTTTTACTACCTAAAAACATTGTATCACTCTTTTCTGGTCTCCCTGGGTTCAGATGAGCTATCTACCGGCACGTGAATTGTTATTCCACTGTAGGAAATCCATCTTTTCTCCTGGGCTGCCTTCAAGATTTTCCCTTCGTCTTTCAGTTTTATAAATTTGATTATGAGACTTCTCAGTGTGAATTTCTTTAGTTTAAGACTGCTTGGGGTTTGCTTGGCTCCTTGAATCTGCAATTTTGGACCTTTTGCCATAGTGGGGAGTTCCCTCCCATTATTTCTTCGAATTCCCTCTCAGCGCCTCTCCTGGAACTGTGACACTAATGATGGCTATTGTGGCACTGTCCCGCAGGCTGGCGCTGTGCTCGTTGTTTTTCGGAGTAGGAAGATCATTGACTACCTTCTCCTCTCCATAAAAACGCGGATCCATCCCATGCAATTTGTCCATTGCTGTTCTTGTAATTTTCGGTTTACAATTTCTACTCAGTTCTTTTCTGTAAGTGCTATTTCTTTACTGATGGTATCGTATTATTTTCATGAAAGACAAGTTTGGGAAATTTCTGACCATTTTTTTTTTCAAATATGTGTCCTTGTTTTCCTTTGGGTACTCAAATCACAAATATATGTAGGTCTTTGACTTGTCCTACAGTTCAGTGATGCCTGGATAGTTTTTGAAGATTGTTTCCCTCTGCATGTCATTTTGGATGATTTCTACTGCTATGTGTTCAAGTTCACGAGTACCTTGAATTTTATTATCAAACAGGAAACTTCTTATTTTTTTATTTTTTTAATAGTTTATTGTCAAATTGATTTCCATACAACACCCAGTGCTCTTCCCCACAAGTGCCCTCCCCCATCACCACCACCTCTTTTCCCCCCTCCTTTTTCCCCTTCCACCCTCAGTTCGTTTTCAGCATTCAGTAGTCTCTCAAGTTTTGCATCCCTCTCTCTCCCTAACTCTCTTTCCTTCTTCCCCTCCCCCTGGTCCTCCATTAGATTTCTCCTGTTCTCCAAACAGGAAACTTTTTAATGTCTTTGTCCACTTATTCCAACAAATATTTCATTTGTGGGGTAGACTCAACGTATTGCCATTTTTAAAGTTTATTTATTTATTTTAAGAGTGAGAGAGCACAAGTTGGGGAGGGGCAGAGAGAGAGCGAGAGAATCCCAAGCAGGTTCTGTGTTATCAGCTCAGAGCCCAACAAGGGACTTGATGTATTATTTTTTCTCTTCATCTTATTTCTTATTTTTTGCATTTTTATGGAGCTGGCAATTTTTTCTTGGTTGGTATATACTGTAAATGTTACTGTATCTGATGGTAAATTTTTTTGGTAATTTTATAAATATTGTTAAACTTTTTCTAAGACTCAGTTAACTTAATAGGGTACAGTTTGATACTTTTAACATTTGCTTTTCAGCTTTGTTAGGGAAGACTAGCATTTAGTTGAAGACTAATTATAATCCACTCTTGGAGCAATTATCTTCTGGGTAGCCTACTTGATGCTGCTGTTGGAAACACAGGTTATTCCTTGCCTTGTTTTCTCTGGGCGTTTTTATCTCTCATCCATTCCTTTGGTCCTTTTCTTGATTCAGAGTTAACTTTTTTCACACATTCTAGTTATTGTGAACACAAACTATTTCTAGCCCTGTGTCAGCTCTGTAGCTGAAGATGGTTCTGACACTGACCTCAGCTATGCTTGCACTGAGCAGAATTCAGCAGAAAACTTGGAAGAAGTTCTGTAGATCTCTAAAGCCCTCAATTTCAGCAGGTTTGTCTCTTCCGATATTCTGCTTCATGAGCTCAACCTGTTTAACTTGATTAGAGCTCCACCTCTGCCTTCTTTATTGAAAGTGTGCACTGTCCCCTGCCTCGGTTCTGCTATCTGTGAGGTGTCCTGAAAACACGGTAGGCAGTAGGGCCAGCACTACGCTTCCCTCATCTGTTTTGTTCACTCTCATACATCACCGCTCTGTCTCAAGTTTAATGTCTGAATGCCAGACATTGGGCGGGATCTGTATCGCCATCACCATCACCATTGTTGTCATCATTAAGATTATTCCAGATGGGAGAGTGAATCCTTTCCTTCCTCTTGGTTGAAAGCAGTACTGTCCTTGCTCATACTGTTTACATAAAGTTGCATTCATCCTCAGTTGCATTCATCGTCAATTGCATTCATTGTCAGTTGCATTCTCGCATGCTCATATTGTCCAATGGCGTTTCCTGATATTGCTACCAATGTCATTTTGACTGATTCTTTGTTTCACAGCACTGTATTTCCTGCCTCAGGCTGGTCATCAATCATTTCTCAAATGCCATGAGTTTTTATTCAGAACTTCAGGAGTTATAAACTAAATCCATTATTTTAAATACAGTGTTCCCTTGAGAAATTCACCTAAATGATCTCAGTCTGATTTCCTGTCTACTTAAGCCAATAACCTCTTATCTTGCCATGTGGTTGTGAAAGAGAACACAATGAAATATGAAGTATAAGTCCTGAGAGAAATTCCGATATTTAATACATTCTTAAAATTCATTTTATATGTGTATTGTATATATATATATATGTATGTATATATGTGTACATATGCATATTTCAGAGAAAACACTGTATTTCATTAATTATTAGAATCAATGTGGGGGTTGTTTTTGACATTGGAGTTTTAATTGTCCTATTGCCCCAACAATTATATATAAAAATGATATCTTTAGCTTACTTAAAAAAGTTCTCAGGTATGTACATTTTATTTTTTCTTTTTTTGCATTCAGATAAGTAGGCACATGATGAATGGTGTCTGCATTCACTAAACATAGTGTGCATTAATCTTGGAGCCTGCTGGGTTATTAGTGTTGTGTCAATATATCAAACTCCAACATCCATCTGCCCATCAGAATGTATTACACACTTCACAACACTCGAGATAGAAAACCAATATCAAGTGACAGGGTATCAGGGCATCTTTAATATCTGACATAATTCTTTCTCCACCATTTAATTATGTTAGGAATTCTTTTTATCCCTTTCTTGGGGCTTAATAAATTGAAAATCATTAATAGTTTATATACAGCCTAGCCATTGTTTATTTCTTTGATTTTGAAAATACTATTGAGGAAAATCTCTTCACTCAACACAGTTTTCTGAGAAGAAAATTATGATCCATTATGTCTGTACTTGGGTTCTTAAAATTTCTGTTCAGAGCTCCAAAGAATGATGAGAAGAAAGAAAGAAAAAATGAAAGGAATATCCACAGAAATGAAAAAACAAAGAAACAAATACTTTAATTCCAGTTTAACATGCAGTGGGCTCAGGTATGTGCATTTTGCTGGGCACAGGAAAATTGTGGTAAAGACAAAAAAGCAATTGGTTAGAGGTCACAGATGCTTCATAACAAAGTGGGAGAATGAAACCAAGGGTAAATTCTCCTTGTCTGTCTCCCTCACACATCCAGTCCTAATAAACACTCTTAATAAAATTCCAAATAAGCTCATAGCAATGGGGTATCTGCCAAAAGGCGCCATGGGACATGCTGTGTCACACTTTTGTTGGACACAGTTAGGGACCAGACGGTAAGGATAGGATGGGACACACAGAGAAGGTGAAGAGGAATGAGGAACAACACTGAACAAGACTGAATACTGAAGAGACAGCAGGCAGTGCCATCTTTACTGGAACCCCATTAGGCACATTCTGTCAAAATACTCATTTTCCAAATGAAAAGACTTGTGTGGAGAATCTCAAAACCAGACAAGATGGTCTAGAATTGTTTTTTTCCTCCCCCTCCTCACAAATGAGAATGTTGGAAATAACACAAGAGGCACAAAACAAGTCCAACCAAAGAGAATGATCAAAACTCAGCATTTCCTGACCCCCAATAGAGTGAAATACGGTGACCCAAGTAGCTCATCCCTTTCCTGGTTCAAAAAGGGGGCCTGTTGATGGGGTCCGGCAAGCCTGATGCCACCGGCCAGAAAGAAGTGGTCACTGGAAGACACCAATCCCATAAGGGGGGCCTGCCACTGTGTCACTGGAGGAATTGAAAGCATGGCAATAGATATTACTCAAAGTACATAACAGAATGAAACAAATAACAATTGTATTAAGTCAACAGAGCACCAATGAACAACAGAGCATCTCAAGAGGACAACTGAATTTGTAACCAGAGTCTCTAAAGGAGGAACACAACTATGAGAAGACATCATGGCTGATTTTTCCAAAGTTTGTCAAAGGCTGTAAATTCCAGGGGGAGGAAAAGTGTAGGACGTAAATAAACCTTCAGGGAGAAGCAAATAATGACACCATGTAGCGTCAAAATCAAATTCCTTCAAACGCTTGATAAAGAGAAAGCCTTAAAATCAGGCAGAGGATAAAAGACACATTATTTTCAGAGGTACAAAGGCTAAAGAATAGAAACAACTTTTCACCACGGAGGATTCAAGACAACAGACCTTAAAAGCACTGAAAGAGAGGTGGGTCACACTGGAATTTGGCACCCAGTCATGTGCCTTTCAGAAAGCAAAGGGAAACAAAGACTTTGTAGACCTACAAAGGCTTCGATTTCACTACCTGGCAGCTGTGCTAAAATAATTGCAAGCAGTCCTTAAGAAAGAACCACAGTTATCCAGCGTAGAAATTAGGATTTAAACAACAGGATAAATAATACTACGAATGGTGATTATATGAAGAAACTTTATTTCTGAAATAAAATAAAAGCTTTGTTTCTGATTTTCAAAATCTCTTTTAAAATATAACCATTTTGGGGCCCCCAGCGTGGCTTAGTCAGTTAAATGACAAACTTCAGCTAAGGTCATGATCTCATGGTTCTTGAGTTTGAGTCCCGTGTCCTACTTCAGATCCTTTGTCACCCTCTTTCTCTGCCCCTCCCTAGCTCACTCTCCCTCTCACTAAAAAATAAATTAACATTAAAAATAAAACAAAATATAGGGCACCTAAGTGGCTCAGTCAGTTGAGCGTCAGATCTCAGCTTGGATCATGATCTCGTGTTTGTGAGTTCGAGCCTCTCATCGGGCTCTGTGCTGACAGCTGGGAGCCTGGTGTCTGCTTCCGATTCTGTGTCTCCCTCTCTCTCTGCCCCCTCTCCCACTCATGCTCTGTCTCTCTCTGTGTCTCAAAAATAAATAAACATTTAAAAAATTTTTAAATAAACAAAACAAAATAAAATATTGCCAATTATTTTTTATATTTATTTAATTATTTAAAATTGTTTATTTATATTTGAGAGAGAGAGCACAAGTGAGGGAGGGGCAGAGAGAGACACACACACACACAGAATCAGAAGCAGGCTCCAGGCTCTGAGCTGTCATGATGTAATCATATTTATAACCAGTTATTTAAAGGAAATAAAAGATTAATGCATTTGAGGTATATAACATACATAGAAATGTACAAAACATTAGGATGAATTTTTGGGAAAGAGTAACAAAATCATTACAGGATTCCTAGAAGTACGTAAGGAAATGTAATATTGCTTGAAAGTAGACTGTAGTTAAGTTGGCGTGTATACTATAAACCCTAAAACAACCAGCGAAGCAACTAATTAAACTCAGGACACCAAAAAAAGAAGGTAAAAAGTCATCACAAAAAACTTGATTATCCAAAGAAAGAAAAAAAAGAAGAAAAGGGAATAAATTTTTAAAAAGATGGCAAAATGGTAGAACTAGATCATATGTATCAATAATCACATTAAATACAAATATTATCCTTTTTAAAGTTTATTTATTTTGAGAGAGAGAGAGAGAGAATGTGCCTGTGAGCAGAGGGAGGGGCAGAAAGAGAAGAGAGAGAGAATCTCAAGCAGGTTCCACAGAGTCAGCACATAGCCTGATGCAGCACTTGAACTCATGAATCGTGAGATCATGACCTGAGCTGAAATCAAGAGTCAGATGCCCAACTGACTGACCCACCCAGGCGCCGCAATACAAATATTATCTACACCCTAGAGTAATAATCAGAGACATTCACAATGGATGAAGATAGGATCTGACTATATGCTGCTTATAGAAAATCAACTTTAAATATAAAGACACAGAGAAGTTAAAAATAGAATGACTGAAAAATATATACCACTTGAACACTAATCAAAAGAGTTCTTATTTTTCTATTTTAGAGATAGAGAGATGGTAGAGGGAGAGAGAGAGAATCATAAGCAGACTCCACCCTCATCATGGAGCCCAATGTGGGCTTGATCCCATGACCCTGGGATCATGACCTGAACCAAAATCAAGAGTTAGATACTCAACTGACTGAGCCACCCAGACATCTCAAGAGTTCTTGCATTAATAAGGGAGAAAGTTATTTTCAGAGAAAAGAATATTGCCAAGAATAAAGTGGGTTATTTAAAAAATATTTTTAATGTTTTTTAATTTATTTTTGAGAGACAGAGTGAAACAGCATGAGCAGGGAAGGGTCAGAGAGAAAGGGAGATACAGAATCCAAAGACGGGCTTCAGGCTCTGAGCTAGCTCTCAGCACAGAGCATGACTCATGGCTCGAACCCATGAACCATGAAATCGTGACCTGAGCCGAAGTAGGACACTTAGCTGACTGAGCCACCCAGGGGGCTCCTGGGTCATTCTCAAAGGAAAAAAGGGTCAATTTGTCATATGAGGACATAATCGTAAGTATATATTCACCCGCTAACAGAATTCAAAATACATGGAATGAAGTCTGATAAAAATGGTCATAAGGAAATGAATCCATGCTTGTAGTTGTGTATTTCAACATCAAGAGAAGAAAGAAGGGAGAAAATAAGTAAGAAAACAGAATGACCTAATAGACAATTATGTAGCGATATTTTAAAAAACAGAATAACACGTATTCTATTAAAGTCCACCTAGAGCATTTTACAAGACAGCCAATACTCTAGGCCATTAAACCAAAATCTGTATTTATCAGGGTTCTCCCAGAGAACTAGAATGGAGTGTGTGTATGTTGAAAGAGAAGGGGAGACAGAGAGAGATTTCAAGGAATTGGCTTAGGTAGCTACAAATCTCTAATCTGCAGTGCACTTTGGAAACTATGAAAAGAACTGATTTGGTAGCACAAGCCAAAGGCAGGCTGGAGCTCAAATCAACAATTGTAATAAAATTCCAATCATACATATTATGTTCTCGGATCACTATGAAATTACATTATAGTTCAACAAAAGAAATTTATCTAGACAATCCTCAATATTTATAAACAAGCTGAAACACGGATCTAAGAGTATACCCACAGGAAAATTACCAAGGAGTTAAACTGAATGAAAATAGAAATACAACATACCAAAAGTCCAGGGCAGAGTTGAAGCAACACTAAAAATGAAAGATATAGCATTGAACGACTATCCTAGAAAAGAAGACGAATCAATTATCTCAGCTACCAACTCAAGAAATGAGGACAAGTAAACCAGATTAAATACCATGTGAGAAGCAGATAAGAAATAATAAAGATCAGAGAAGAAATCAATGAAAAGTAAACAGACGAACAATAAAGAAAATTAATGGGACAAAAAACTGATACTCTCAGAAGGTAAATAAAATTGATAAAAACCCTAGACATTTGAAGAAAAAACAGAGCAGAGAAGTTGTCAATATAAAAAATGAGAAAGTTGGCATCACTATAGGTTTTACAGATGCTAAAAGAACAATAAAGGCATATCATAAACAACTTCTCAGTGATAAATTCAACAACACATATGAAATGAATACATCCTTTAAAAATACAAACCTCCAAGCCTCACTCAAGAAGAAGTTGAAAATTTAAAAGAAACTATATTTTTTTTAAAAACCTGTTTGTGATTAATAACCTTCCAACAAAGAAAACTCGACACAAAGAAGGGTTTATTGGTGGATTGTACAAAATATCTAAGGAAGAAATAATGTGAGTTTTATGCAAAATGTTCCTGAAACTTAGAAAGAATGAATACTCTCAAATTTACTCTATGAAGCCTGCATCATCTGAACACAAATATAGGGAAAAAGTATAAGAAAAAAGTTTGTATATTGTTATCTCTCATGAATATAAATATACAAAAGTGTCAGCGAATCAAACCAAGTGAGTGGGATAAATCCCAGGAATGCAAGGTACATTTAATATCTTTAAATCAATTAATGTAATTCATCATCTCAGGAGTTAGAGAATGGATTTGAAAAAAATCCAATGTCAATTTCTGATTTTATAAAATTTCAGGAATGTGGGGATCTAAGGATGTTTTCTCAACCTGCTAAAGGGCATCTATGAAATGTCTGCAGCTAATGTTGTAACAAATGGTAAAAAATTTAGCGCTTCTGCCTTAAGATCACAAAATGTCAGGCTCCCAAGACTTTTATTGAACACTGTGCTGTAGATTCTAGCTGCTACAGTAAGGAAAATAAATAAAATCACAGATGATGTGAGCATCTATAAAGAAAAATCCCCTAACTCTACAAAAATGTTACTCAAACAAATAAATCATTTTAACAAGTGCTAGCTGAATATTATACAACCATTACAAAATATTAGACAAATTAAAGAAAATCTAAATAAAAAAATCATAGATTGGAAAATTCATTACTGTTATGGTGTTAGTGCTCTCAAAATTGATCTGCAAATTCAATGTAATCCAGATTAACACCCCAGCAGGCTTTTTGTAGAAACGGATAAGAGTATTTAAAAGTTCCCTGGGAGGGAGCACCTGGGTGGTTCAGACGGTTACACCTGACTCTCTGATTTCCGCTCTGGTCATGATCTCAACGTTGGTGAAATTGAGCCCCACATTGGGCTCCACACTGACAGCGCAGAATCTCCCTGGGATTTTCAATCTCCCTCTTCATCTGCCCCTCCCCTACTCTCTTTCTCTTTCTCTTTCAAAATAAATAAAGTTAATTTAAAAACCTTTTTAAAAGAAGAAGAAACAAAGCTCCAGGAAATGCAAAATTAATTTGATAAAGAAAAACAGAGTTGAAAGAGGTATCTTTTGTGATTTCAAAATTTACTGTAGAGCTAAAGTAACCAAGAGAGTGTGGCATTGATGTAAAGGGAGATAATGCTCAACAGAACAGAGAAGTGGGTATAAAACACATGAACACATATATGGCCAACTGATTTTCATGAAAAGTACAAAATTAGGGGTGCTCAGTGGCTCAGTCGGTTAAGCATCCAACTCTGGCTCAGGTCACGATCTCTTGGTTCATGGGTTCAAGCCTCACATCAGGCTCTGTGCTGACAGCTCAGAGCCTGAAGCCTGCTTCAGATTCTGTGTCTCCCTCTTTCTCTGCCCCTTCCCAGTTCATGCTCTGCCTGTCTGTCTCACTCTTTTAAAAAAAAATTTCTTTAAAGAATTTTAAAACAAGGTGCAAAATGAAATGGTATGGAATAAAGTTTCATATTTTTAACAAATGGTGTAGGAACAATTGATTGGATCTGGTATGAAAAGTGGACCATGCCCCTTACTGCACAACATATGCCAAAATTACCCAACAGCCTTGGATTATAGATATAAATATAAGCACGAATGCTACAGAACTTCTATAAAAATTAGGAAAAAGCCTTCATGACTTTGGATTTGGCAAGTTTATCTCTCTTTATATATAAAAGCAAAATCTGTTAAAGAAACATGAAAAGGTAAATGTTTTACTCTAGTCATGCTCAGTGTGAGGCTTTCCTGCATTCCTCTGTCTCTTTGTGCATCATAGTTGACAGTCAAAAGATTGGCTATTTCACCAACTAACACCTCATCTGTCTGTCTCGGAGGCCTGGGAGGGAAGTAGAGGTTGAGGAGAGCCATCATTGTTGCGGAACCCAGCTGTCTGCGGGACCCCAGGCCTCCCTGAATGGGAGCCAATTGTCAATTGTTCTCAATTGTTACAGCCTGGAAACAGGGAGAGTTAGTGGGGTCCCCCGGAAAAATAAAGCAGAGGCAGTGGCTTTTGGGACACAAAAGAAGTCATCTGAGGCCCCTAGCTATTTTTGAGACATATGGCCACCTGGCACACCACTTGAAGGACCACCACCGAGGTGTTGGGTAAGGAACGGAGAAGCCTTCAGAGTTAAGCATTTTAAGGGAAGCAAGGGAATGCACAGTCTCCAGCAGGCCATGAAATACCTTAACAGATCAGAGACAGGAAATCAGTGGTAAAAGGTCCAGTGCTGCTTCATTTTTAAAATTTTTTTTATGTTTGTTTATTTTTGAGAGAGGGACAGAGACAGAGCATGACTGGGGGAGGGGCTGAGAGAGAGGGAGACACAGAAGTGGGAGCAGGCTCCAGTCTCTGAGCTGTCAGCACAGAGACTGATGCGGGGTTTGAACCCACGAACCGTGAGATCATGCCCTGAGCCAAAGTCGGATGCTCAACTGACTGAGCCACGCAGGTGCCCAGACCCAGTGCTGTTTGAAAAGTAGACATTTACTGGGATGTATGTTAACATTCCTGAGTCATTTTTGCGAGATCTAAATCCCTTTGAGCGCCAGAACATTGGAGGCACTGGCACCCGAGAACTGATGGTACTCACCCTTGCTGGCCTGTGATTCAATCAACAAGACCTGGACTCCGTCAGTGTAACATTACTTCTACACCTAGCTCTCCTTTGACAGGCCCCTTCCCAAATATACACACGCCCGTAGCTTAAAACTTCCCCACTTTTGTTGTTTGGTGAATTGCTGCTTTCGAAGTTGGTCCCCAAGGTGATCTCCTTCTTAGCAGCAGCAAATAACGATTATGTTGTGTGACATTGGCTGTACTCTCCGCCTGTACTTCAACAACGCTCCAACTCATGTCCGTTTGAGTACTACTGCCGCTGTCTGCACAGGGGCACTCCAATTTGATTCATCACAGCTTTCAGTCCATTTCTGTGAACAGAAGATGCCCAGGACCCCTGGACTTTCCTTCCTTTTCCAGACCTACTCTCCTTTGGACTCTCTCTGCATATCACCTCTTCCTCTGTCCCAACCTGTCTCCTAAACTCTGTCCACCAGGGGCTGTGGAACTCAAGGCAGACAATCTCCTGTGTCCTTAAACTCGGCTTTAGATAATGCTTTCATCTTCTAGCTCCAAGAGAAGTATCTCTCCCTACAGGAGCCCAATGTGGGCTTGATCTCAGGACCTGAGATCATGACCTGAGCTGAAGTCAAGAAACAGATGCTTAACAGACAAAGCCACCCAGGTGTGCCCCCAAAGTAAGACATTCTTGATCCTATGTCCAACTTCTACCCACTGCTCTATTTTTTTAAAAAAATGTTTTAATGTTTATTTATTTTTGAGAGAGACAGAGACAGAGCACAAGCTGAGGAGGAGCAGAGAAAGAGAGGGAGACACAGAATCTGAAGCAGGCTCCAGGCTCTGAGCTGTCAGCACATGAACTGTAAGATTATGACCTGAGCTGAAGTCAGATGCTTAACCAGCTGAGCCACCCATGTGCCCCTATAGTTCTATTTTTAAAACTTGTCTTTTAACACATGTAGACAAAGTTGTCTCTACATGTTCAGTTTTTCTCCTCCAATTTTCATTTGAACCAACTTTTGCGTGCATAACTTCACAAATGCTGCCATACCATCCATGATGTCCATACTGTTATGGACAATGTCAATTCTTGGTCACCAGCAGTGGACAGAGGTGATCACTAATTTGTCCTAGAAACAATTGATTCACTTTTGACTGGTGACGTCATCTAGTCTTCTCTTACTTTTTGGGAGGTCCATCCTAGCTTCTCTGTCTTCTGTGGTTCCTTCATCTCTCGACATTAAAAACGGAAATGCCACTGGGATGAGTCCTTGGATTCCCCTTTGATTCCATCTGTACTTATTCTTTGAAGATCATGTCCAATTACATGCTGATGCCTCTGAAATTTATATTTTCAGCTCTGACGTCTACCTTGAACACTAGCTTCCCAAATCCTACTGTCATATTGAAGCTCCAGTGGGAGTCAGATTAGAGTCTCCAACCCAACGTCACAAAATGAGTTCCTCATGTGACAACAGCCTCTTCATTGGTGGGAAGTGCCTCATTACAGCTCATGACAAACCTTGCCTCTACTTTCTTTCTAGCATCACGTCTAGGCTGAAAACCAGTTCACTCTAATTTCAGGGAGGTTTGGAGCCTTCCCAGTGAAGATCACCCCACATTTCACTGATCCAAACCACTTTAAAATCTCCTCAGCACTTCCCTCTTTCTCTTCACTTTAGTCACCCCACCTCTAGTCCCAGCCCACTCCGGCATGATCTCTTTCACTGTGGACATCAACCTTTAGGGCCAAAGCTCTGGGTAAAGTTATGTTCCTTTTCTCCCCAAAGATGGACAAATCTCAATATTATATGAACACTACATACCTGAGGTCTGACTAATTAAATCCAATCACAAAAAAAGGAAAAAGGAAAATAACATTTGTTACATGAAAGGAAAAGCAGCCTTCCCGAATCCCCATCACCCCGGGTTCACTGTGTCGTTTTTAAGCCCTTGTAGCTGCTGAAATGCTATTGCACTGGATTATTTTATGGAATTACCTACTTTATCAAAGAGCATGCTCATTTGAACAAAAGGACCGTCGTGTATTTTCTTTTGTGATTTCCCCCAGTGCCTCCCAGAGCAACGGATAAACAGAAAGCGTACAACAAGCATTTGTTGAACTGAATTGTATTTAATAAACATTGCCAGTCACGAAGACAGAAAATGTTCTGGCAATTAGCCGTTATGACTGTTGGAACCAAGTTCCAGTGTGGAGCTTTGTGAAAGCTTTGCGAAGGCAACTTTGCCAATCCAATTACTTTCGAAGAGACTGTAAAACTATTTTTATTTTTTTCAAAATATAAACGATCCCATCTAACACACAACAGAAGCAAAATTAAGAATTTTGCTTTTTAAAAGGGGTCAGTCCAATTATGTCGAGTCCAAGTCAAAGCCTAACCTTCAGCCTTTGCAGAAAATAAATGCAAGCTCTAATCCCACAGAGATGAAGGGAATCGGCAACCAGACAGCGTTTGAAGGTAAAAGACAAATTTTCTAGTGAGAGATATGCAAATTGACAGGCACATTTAAAAGTCTAAAATAAACTTCAAAGATCCAAGATCATCCTTCATGTACAAGATATACAAATAAATACCTGATGATTTGAAATGAATAAAGAGAACATGTTGTTTTGGGGCCTGATCTTAAAATGTAACTGAATGTGTTAAAATTGCAACAGCAAGAAAGGAACATTTAGTGTGAAATATCATATCCGAGAGGCACCACACTTTTAATAAGAAAATCTGCAATTTAGGGGTGCCTGGGTGGCTCAGTCAGTTAAGCATCCAACTTCGGCTCAGGTCATGAGCTCTCAGTCCATGAGTTCAAGCCCTGCATTGGGGTCTGTGCTGACAGTTCAGAGCCTGGAGCCTGCTTTGAATTCTGTGTCTCGTTCCCCCCCACCCTTGCCCCTTTCCCACTCATGCTCTGTCTCTTTCTCTAAAAAATAAATAAACATTGGAAAAAATATTTTTAAAAATCTCAAATCAGTGACCTAAACTTCCACTTTAAGAAACTAGGGGGGGAAAAGGCAAACTGAAACCAAAGCAAGCAAAATAATCTAATAAGGATTAGAGTGCAATAAAGGAAACAGATAACAGAAAAACAATAGAAAAAATAAATAAAAACACAAGTGGATACTCTGAAGAGATCAGCAGTATTGACTGACTTTTAACAAGACTTACCCAGGTCGGGGAAGCAGAAAAGATTTAAATTAGCAAAATCAGGTTTGAAAGTGGGGGCATTACTATTAACCTTACAGAAACAAAGAGCGACATAAAAGGCTACTCTGGGCGACTGAATACATTGAACCAATTCTATAACCTGAATAAACTAGAAAATTTTCTGGAAGCACACAAACTAGCAAAAGTGAATCAGGCAGAACAGAAAATCTCAATAGAAACTACAACAAGAAAGAATTAACATCAATCGTCCCAAAGGTTTTTCAAAATAACATAGAAGAGGATGGAATATTTTCTACCTCATTCTACTGTGCCAACATGCGTATGCGCCAAAGTCAGACAAAGACACTTTGTAAAAATAAAAGTACAAATATAGCTTATGAATATAGATGCACAACTCTTCAGTGAAAGACTAGCAAGCTTAAACCATTAATAGCTTTAAAACATTATATACCATTACCAATAGGATATATTCCAGGAATTCTAGGTGGGTCAGCCTCTGAAAATAATAAATATCATACGCCATCTTAACAGAATGAAGGGGGGAAATGATGATCTCACCAGACACAAAAGAAAACTTTTGACAAAATCTAACACCTTCGAAAATGGAAAAGATGCTCAACAAACTAGGAATAGAATGGAACTTTCTCAACCTGGTTATAGACATCAATGAAAAACCCACTGCTAATATTATACTTAATGGTTAAAAACTGAAAGATTGCCCCCCTTCAGGATCAAGAATATGAAGAAAATGTCCAAGATCATCATTTTTACTAAACATTGTACTGAAGTTCTAATCATGAGCATTAGGCAAGAAATGAAAGGAAGAGCACCCAATTGGAAAAGAAAAAAGTAAAATTATCTCTATTCGCACATGATGTGATTTAAGTGTTTGCCTTTGAGCTTTTGTTTGGTACATGGCATGATTTTAACTTAGAAAAGACTAATGAGTCTTCTAAAGACGAGGATTAGAACTAACAGATGAGCTGAGCAACATTGCAGGCTACGAAAGCAACAAACAAAAATAAGTTCTCCATTAAAAAAAAAAAACTAGTAATGAATTCTCAAAAATGAAATTAGAAAACAATTGCATTTAAAATAGCATCAAAAAATCCACTTTAGAATAAATTTAACCAAACAATTGGAAGACGTGTACAGTGGAAACTAAAAGAAAAAACACTGTTGAAAGAAATTCAGCAAGACACATGAAAGATGTCCCATGTTTATAAATAGTGATACTTAATATCAATAAGATGAATGTTCCCCAATGTGATCTAAATATTCGATGCAATGCCTTTTAAATCCTGTGTTTGCCTTTTTGCAGAAATTGTGATGTTGATCCTGAAATTTCTATGGAATTTCAAGGAATGTAAAGTAGACAAAGCAATCTTGAAAAAGAACAAAGTCTCAGAACTCTACTTCCTGATGTTGAAACTTAATACGAAGCTACACGAATCAGATTAATAGAGTATGTTACTGGCTTAGGGACATATGGGTAGGTCCTTGGAATAGATTTGTGTGTCTAGAAATAAATGCATACATCTGTGGTCCATTGATTATCAACAAGAGGGGAAAGAACAGTCTTGTTCTTGTCACCCAAGATTGATTGTCACCGAGTGGGGGAAAGAACAGTCTTTTCAACAAATGGCTGGGGCCACTGGATACATACCCCCACAGAGTGGACCCCTACCACACACAATGTGCGAAAATGAATTCAAGATGGATAGAAAGTCCAAATAGAAGACCTGAAATTATAAAATTCTTACAAGGAAAAATATATGGACATTTTCATGAGGTTGGGTTTGGCAATGGATGCTTAGATGTTTCATTTTAAAAAGACCCCATTAGCAATTAAAAAATGGATAAATTAGAATGTATCAAAACCAAAAAATTATTATTTGTTGTTGCTGTTGAAGAACAATGTCAAGAACCTGAAAAGACAACCACAAACTGGGAGAAGATATTTTCACATTATATTCATAAGGATCTAGCAACCAGAACACATAAAGAACTCATAAAACTCCACCATAAAAAAAGCAAATAAACCAAATACAAATGGGGAAAAGATTTGAACAGACATTTCTCCGAAGAAGATATACATTAAAATAATGCTCAACAAACACATGAAAAGATGTTCAAATCATTAATCATTTGGAAAATGCAATCAAAACCACAATGAGGTGCTCCAGAACCCCCCAGGATGGCTATTATCAAAAAGCCACATGACGATATATTGGCAAGGATGTGGAGAAAATGAAACGCTCATACATTATAATGAGAATGTAAAATTATGCAGCTGTTATGAGAACAGTCTGGTAGTTCTTCAAAAAGTTAAACACAGGATTACCATATGACTCAGCAATGTCACTCCTAAGTATATATCAGAGAGAACCAAAACCATATGTTTATAGAAAAGCCTGTATGTGAAGGCTCAGAGCATGATTTATAATGGATGAAAATTGGAAACAGTGCAAGTGTTCATCACTTGATGAGTGAATAAATGAAACGTGAGATGTTCACACAGTGGAATATTAGCAAACTATATGAGGAAGTGAAGCCCTTGTATGTGCTATGGCACAGATGACCCTTGGAAACATGTTAACTGAAAGCAGACAAACACAAAAGGTCACCTACAGTATGGTCTCATGTCTATGTAACGTTGAAAAGGGCAAATTCATGGAGATAAAAAGATTTGTGGCTGCGGGGCCCAGGGAGAGGGGAGAATTAGGATGAGCTGTTATTATGTATAGAGTTTCTTCTTGGAGTAATGGAAATGTTTCAAAATTAGATAGGTAACTGTCACACAACATATTGGATACACTAAAAATGGCAACCTTATATTATGTGATATATAGTTCAATAAAAAGTGTTAATATAAAATATCAAGGAACTTGTAATATTTAACTCTTAATACCAAAATGATGGGTATAAAGATTACTGATGGAAAGCTTGTATTTTTTTTGTTCTAAAATCATGCATGGTGACTAGCTGGGGAGATATATTGAGGTATTTTGTGTTCATAATTGGAACACGGAGGATCTAGAGGTCTTGGGGCTACTAAGAAATGGAGAACCTCACAGCACATAGTATTGAGAATCCAAAGGAAGTTTTGCCCTTTGGATTCTGAAATATTGGATGCATGGGCCATAACACAAGATTATTGTTTTAATCTATTAATGGGGATTCACAGGATAAGTGTAAAGTGTTCATAATTTTCCAGAACCTGTGATATTTTGAGATGGATGTTACTTTAGATGGATGGCATCTTTAGCAGCCTTCGGGCTGTTATAACAAATCACCATTGGTGCTAATCCCATGTATGAAGACTCTATCTAATTACGCCCTAAAGGCTCCACCTTCAAGTATCACCCCAATGGGGATGAGACTTCAACATATGAATTTTAGGGAGACACAAATATTGAGTTCATAATGGATGGAAACTCAAGACACAGTATTCATGTGCATGGTGAGGATGCTGACATCAGGAAAGGGAATTCGGAATTGAAGGTCAGATCTACACTTGAACAAATGGTGGCTTCATCCAAAGTAGCTCCAGACTTATTATTTAGAGGACATTCTGAACATTATGAATGTAAGGAAGCCAAGATCACTTCTGGGAAGGTAACAGTGAGATTCAAGTCTAAACCACTAGGCACATTCTCAAATGATAAACAAAAAACCATGATAATTGGTGATAATCTGCAGTGTGTTGTGATGTACAACATGCAAAAACAGTTGGGGAAACTATAAAACAGAACAATGAAAAAGTGGTTTTCAGTGAAGTCATGTTCACAGCATAGAGAAAGGAGGACATTTTCAACCCGCTGACCTTGGCTGTTCACGAATGAGGTAGGATGTTAACAGGAAAAGGTGGGTAGAACTTAGCAGTATTGCGGGGTGCTTGGTAAGTGAAGTTTGAGAGGACTTCTAAAAAGGAGGCATTATGGGGCACCTGGGTGGCTCAGTTGGTTAAGTGGCTGACTTCATCTCAGGTCATGATCTCGCAGTTTGTGGGTTTGAGCCCCATGTCGGGCTCTGTGCTGACAGTTCAGGGCCTGGAGCTTGCTTCGGATTCTGTGTCTCCCTCTCTCTCTCTGACCACCACCCCCCCGCCCCCGCTCATGCTCTGTGTGTCTCTCTCTCTCATAAATAAACGTTAAAAAATTTTTTTAAAAAAAGGAGGCATTAGGAATATTTATTTGATTTTAGAAAGATATATAAGAAAGCAGGAAACACGAACTTGATGTACTATGTTATAACACAAGTCACATTCCATCAAATGCTCATTCAGGATATCTAAGCCAGGTAGGTAAAGATAAACAGAGGCTAAATCTCCAATTTACAAAAACTGGATAAAATAATTTCTAATGTAAATTTCCCAGCATTGATGTTGATTATGTAAGTATGCACCGTAAGCCTCCTTGAAATTACAAAGGAGAAAACCTCTGGGTTAAATGCATTTATTTGCAAATAACTTACATTTTGCATGAAATTCAGTGTGTTTCACGGAAAAAAAAATGCAACCAAAGAATCACATTCATAAACTCACCCTTAAAGCAAGCAAAAGGTGATACAGGGATATGTTTTGCCCTCAAAAATCAGGAAAGTGATAATTGTGAATGAGAAATATTTTGAAAAGTCATGTCAAATGCTAATCCTTAAACACAATGCTGATCTACTGCCCTGGCCTTTCCCCCACTCGGTGTTATACAATATATAATATAAATATATATATAAAATTTACTCTCTGTCTCTATGGATTTGCTTATTCTGGACGCTTCCAGTAGATGGAATCCTACAACAGACCGCCTTTGTCTCTGGCTTCTGTCGCTGCATGTTGTCACTGTTCACCCATGTGGCGCAAATATCAGCACTTTATTCTTTTCTTTTTTTGTGGCTTACTAATATTCCATTGTGTGGCTATTGTACATTTGTTTACCCATCCGTCAGTTGGTATAAGTTTGGGTATTTCTACATTGTTACTATTATGAATAACACTGCTGTGCAGACTTGTGTACAAGCTTTCCTGGAAGACTATGGTTTCAGTTTTCTCAGATATATACCTAGGAATGGATCTCCAGATTATGTGATAACTTGTCTAACTTTGGGAAGAACTTCTCTACTGGTTTGTGCAATGACTGTGCCATTTTCCAACCTCACTACGAATCGATGAGGATCCCAGTTTTCACACATTCTTGTCAAGACTTGTTACTGTCTATATTTTTTATTATAGCCATCCTACTGGATTTTACATGGTATTTTATTGTGGCTTTGATTTGCATTTCCTTAATGACCAATGACGTTGAGTACTTTTAAACATTTGTCTTGTTATGGTTGGATTTTAATGTGCTGTATATATTTGCATACCAGATCCCCCTCAGGTATGTCACTTGGAAAGATTTTCTTTGTGTCTTTAGACCGCATTTTCACTTTCTTGATGGTGTCCTAGAGTTCTCAGAAGCTCTTACATTTTGTGAATGGCAAATTTTCTATTGTGTGTTTTTGATACTTGTGAATGTGGTGTCATATCCAAAGAAACATTGTCTAAGATCACAAGGTTTTACTCATTTTTGCTGTAGGATTTTTATAGCTTTAGCTGTTACCTTTAGTTCTTGTTGGTTCATAAGCTGGTTCCCATATGTGGAGGGCAAGGAGAGATCAAAGAAAGAGGCAGACCATTCCAGATTGGCCAGTGCTAGTTTTAGCGGCCAAGGGAACTTACTTGGGATGTTTGTCTTAGGTGATCACAATAGGAGTAAATCTCCTCAACTTCCTGCCAGAGTCTTAAAAGTTTGTATAGATTCCTTCACTGGGTCTAATCACATGTACCATCCAGATGGTCTCAAAGACACCTTACTCTCTCATAACTGCGTCCTAGGAAACAGCTGCGTCCCCCACTGTGGGAATGTTGGGTAAAACACACATTCCAAGGGCAGGAGAGGGGGGAAGCACCCCCAATTGCCCAACTCCAGCTCGTCCTCTGGGTGACCTCCACCACCACCATCCCTTGTGATCTACTTTACAATCTTAGACATGCCCCTTTCCCACAACGTGGTGCCCTGAGCCATCAGCAAAGGGTTTCACTAGAATGGAGGGTGTTTGTTAGGTGAAAATCTGGCCACCCTGGTGGGAGGTCCTACTGTGATCTCCAGGAGATAATTCCTTCCCCAGGTGTGAGGGGGGTTGCTGTTCTCAGCAGCATAACACACTGAACCATGGTGACAGTCTGGTGACAGGACTGTGTCCTGGGACTTCCATGCCTTTACAGCAATTGGGTGCCTCAGCTGAGGCCCCCAGTCTGGCATATGCAGCAACAGCACTCGTGGATGATCTTGCCAATATATGAAAGCCTGGGACAGCACTGTAGTCCCTTGATTATGGTGGTTTTAATCTGCTAGTAACTTAATCTGCTGCCTTATTATTTCATTCTTCCTTTCCACCAGTCAACCCTCCTGCTCAGGAGTTATAGGGGAGACGTGACCTTGGTTCAATGTATGTGTCTTCTGCCCAGCCTTGTACATCATGATTCTGAAATATAACACACAACCCCCACACTCCTTCCCCCTCCCCATCACCGACTAGTTGATGAGGGTATCCATATATGGCCCTCAGCTTCTGTAGTCCCCTAATGGTGACAGCCTGGTTGGCATGGTGACAGGGTGAAGCTTGGGTAGGGACAGATGCAGCCTTCACACAAATCAGGGCATATTTAGAACGCTCACTCAGAGGAAGGGGCCAAGGAAATCCATTTGTCAACCCCTTACCTGTTGGGAACTCTGGTGGATGGCCCCAAACTCCTCTGGCTGTTGCGTTGGGTCGTAGTTAGAGCCCACAGGACATACTGCGACTGATTAACCAAGTCTCTGTATTCCAAAGACACAATTAACATTTTTGGCAATAGGCCGACTCCCCCCAGGCACCATGGTGGCCCCTCTTTCTCTTGAGTTGATCTGCTGTATCTCCTGAAAAGTAGTTGCTGCAGCTTAGACCCAGGCTCAGTCATGAATCTGGGTCCATCAGTGTCTTAGGGACCATGATGTGGTAAACAGTGAGGACCCCCTCAGGCTCTTGCAGGCTGACCCAAATGTCTTTTCATATATCCTGACCCCACAAGAACTCATTCATGATTATATGCTCTTCAATAAGAATGGAAATCCTTGCTATGCAATGCTGTTCCTTGCTTGGAGGATGTACCTGAAGACTTGCTGTGTATAATCCTAGGATCTGGGATCCACGTGTTGATATAAAGTTTCTGCCCATTTCCAGAGGTAGGCCCAAATATTGTGGCCTCCTGTTGACTCTGCCATGATGCTCAACCCCAAACCCCTCCATACCTTCTGAGACCACAGACACATCGAATGCTTGGAAGAGGCCAAGAATTTTAATCTGCTTCACTAGTATTTCTGCCTTCTCAGAAATTTCTTTGGTGTTTCTTTACCAGGTAGTATAACGGATGGAAGCACGATCCCAGGTACAGAATAGACGTTGTCCAGGACCCCCAGGACCCCAAAATCCCCCCAAGCTCACACCTCTTCCATATTCTTAAGGATTGAATAGGTTTGCGCCTTCTCAGTCTCATCTTCTGGGACAATGCACGTCTTCCCCAAACAAACGACTTCCCCAAATCCCTGACGGTGCAATGGCTTGAATTTTCTGCAGGCTTACTGCCCATCTTCTCCCTCGGAGATGCCCGAGAAGCTCTTGCAGCTTATCATCAGTGGAATGGGCCCCTTTAACTGAGGTGGAGAAGGAGGGCAGGGACAGGTGCTGGGCTTTGGCAAAGCCGTGGGAGTGGCCTTGGGGAACCACGGGAATGGCTCATGGCTGCCTCTTCTACATGAAGGGAAATTGATGTGACGCAGAAACCCACCAGAATCTTTTCATGAAACTCCTTGAAGATGAAACACTGTTGCAAGAACACTTTTGTAAAAACATCAGAGTAAAACAATACCTATCTGTAAATGACAAAAGACCATATTTAAAGATCCGATGAGAGCTGCCTGGATGGCTCAGCCGGTCAAGTGTCTTGACTCTGGGTTTTGGCTCAGGCCATGATGTCACCCGCATAGGGCCCACACTGACAGCCTGCTAGGGGTTTTCTCTCTTCCCGCTCTCTCTGCCCCTCTCCTGCTTGCTCGAGCTCTCTTTCAACATAAGTGAATAAACTTAAAACTTTTTTATAAATATATCAAAGGTTGACTAAGTAAGATCACAGATTTTATTGAAAATACTTAATTTTTTAACTTTTTAACTTAACTTTTAATTGATTTTTAACTTGATTTAACTTATTTTTTAAGTTAATTTTTAATTCTTTAACTAAACTGACAATAAATACTTCTCAGGCAAATACAGAAGGTGCTTTGTTATAAAAAAAAACTTAGCCCTTTTATTAGAAACTCAGTTTTCTTAAGTGATCAAAGATCTGATAAGGACAATGTGAATCATAGAAAATGATTTTGATCAAAGGCAGGATCTTTGTTTTCTAAGCAGATTACTTAAAAGGTAAAGAAAAATCTTTCATAATCTTATCAAAAACATACCGGTAGTCCAAGGAAACTTTTTCTGGCTAGCAGGTGAAAGAAATGTAAGTTTTAGCTTTACATAAGTATACTACTGATAGTAAAAATTATTTTTCTGGGATGCCTGGTGGCTCAGTCAGTTGAGCGTACAACTTCGGCTCAGGTCATGATCTCATGGTTTGTGAGTTCAAGACCCGTGTTGAGCTCTGTGCTGACAGCTCAGAGCCTGGAGCCTGCTTTGGATTCTGTGTCTCCCTCTCTCTCTGACCCTCCCCTGCTCACACTGTCTCTCTCTATCTCTCAAAAATAAATAAAACATTAAAAAAAAGAAATAATAAATGAATAGCTTTTATTTTAAAAAGACCTAATTTTTCTTTAAGCCAATTAAATCGTTTTTTTTTACAAATTAATTTTGAAACACCCTCAAGAGATAGAAAAACATCACTATACACAACACATATCTGTAGACATTGCATAAACACATAGGCACAGGCTCCTCCTTGATCTCATTCTAAAACTGTAGCTAGGAATCTGGTACAACAATGTCAAACTCTCTGATTTATAATTATGGCTGAATCCAAACTGCCTCTGGCAGACGGTACAAGTTAAGGTTACCTACAGACAAGGCTACAGCTTTTCCATGTTTGTGAAGACTTTTTACATTCATACTTACCCTTGACCAGAAACCTCACAAAAGCGATGGATGAAATCTGGGCAAGGCAGCTTCCGTAGTGGTTTGTATTTTAAATAGCATCCCCCCAACCCCCAACACCCCATCCACCCGGCCTCTTTTATTTTCCTTCTGATTCAGGCAATCTTGGGCAGTGTTTTAGCCATTTTCATGGTGTGTATATTCCAAAGGTATAAGATTTACGACATCAAGAGACAGAAAGCAAGCAAGTTTTCTCCTAGGGGATTTAGAGGTATGTTTCTCTATTATCAGAAGCCTAGGGTAATTACTATTTAAAATTTCCCTTGTCTGAGGGGCCAGACAGCATGGGGGTTCTTTGTCGGTCTATCATTCACCATGGAATCTTCCCCTTCTCTGTCCTCACTTCTCTAGGGGTTCTGCCTCTTAGCATTCTGATCAGGCTTAGCATAGGAGCTTGGACCTTAATTTACTATGCCTGTGACCTCTTGGCTTTGCAAAATGGCTTGATGCCTCCTCTCCCAGGTGTGTCCGCCTTGTCTGGCAGCCCTCAAGCTGGTGGAGTAGCGGCCACCCCTGTATGCCCCAACTTTCCTAATTTCACCTCTTCTAACTTGTATTTATATATTTGTATTTTGAAAGAGAGAGAGAGAGAGAACGAGTAGGAGAGGGGCAGAGAGAGAGAGAGAGAGAGAGAGAGAGAGAGGATCCCAAGCAGGCTCCACACTGTCATCACAGAGCCTGATGCAGGGCTTGAACCCACAAACTGTGAGACCACAACCTGAGCCTGAACTAAGAGTCAGACACTTACCCTACAGAACCACCCAGGTGCTCCCACCTCTTCTAACTTAAACTTGAGGCTCTAGTTGGGCACAGGTGGGCAGCCTGCCACACAGTCCTGTCCTTCCCAACTCTGCTTCAGTGCACTCTGCATGATGCCTCCAACCCAGGCATCTAAGCAGGCAGCATTTTCAGGGTGCCCCCAGACTCACCAGTGTCCTCCAAGAGTCTGACGTATGTGCCACTGCTCCCTACAGAGATGGACACCTCCTTCCCGTTTCTGGGTGGCCTGGCCGGTTCACACGGCAGGGAGCTGGGATTTGTCTGTCTCCATGGAGCACAGAGAGAGATGGAAGACAGGGCCAGCCACTCTACATGTGCAGGCGGCAGGTGTAATGAGCAAGGGACCTTACTTACGAGGCTGGTCTCGAAGCCACAGGTTGAGATCTCCCTAATCCCAAACAAATTGAAGTCCAATTCCCATTTGGAAAGAGGAATAAAGCTGGTCCAGGGAATTCAGCCAATCCCTAATATAGCTATAACTCAATCAGTCTGAAAGAAACAGGTTTATACCTGTTTACTTCTCAAGCCTCTTTTTTAACAACAACAACAAATCAAACATATTAAAAAGCTGAAATAATTTTATATCTACTATCCATATATCCACCACCTAGACCCTACTGTTAACCTTACTGTTCTTGTGTTATCATATGTAGCCCTTTTTAATCTATCCGATTGAAATTATCCAATTATCGAGGCTTTTTTATACATTTCAAAATAAAATATACTGCACATATGGATAAACATCACTATGAATATTTCACACACATATTATTGAGTATATTTCAATATTTTAAATACTTCTTATGTTTCAACATGCCAAGGCTTTACTGTACTTAAAAGTCACTAGAGGAGCAGGGCATCTGAGGGGCTCAGTCAGTTAAGTGTCCAGCTTTGGCTCAGGTCATAATCTCATGGTTCATGAGTTCAAACCTCATGTTGGGCTGACAGCTCTGAACCTGGAGCCTGCTTTGGATTTTGTGTCTCTCCCTCTCTCTCCCCCTCTCCTGTTCAAACTCTGTCTCTCTCTCTCTCTCTCAAAAATAAGTAAACATTAAAAAGTGTTTTTAAAAAGATGAAAAACAAAAGTCACTTGAGGAGCGCCTGGGTGGCTTAGCCGGCTGAGCGTCTGACTTGGGCTCAGGTCGTGATCTTGGGGTTTGCGAGCCCCATATTGGGTTCTATTCTGTCAGCACGGAGCCCGCTTCAGATCCTCTGCCCTCCTCTCTCTCTGCCCCTCCCCCACTTGTACTCCTGTCTTTCAAAAGTCAATGAGCATTTAAAACGTTTTAAGAAAACAACCAAACAAGTCACTTGAGAATGTCAGTTTGTAATAATTGTGTGTTGACGTTTAACAGCTTTTAGATTTATTGTTGTGACTCTTGATCTGTTAAGTCTGGAGCAAGGTTTCTTTACCATCATAAGGACCTCATTTCCCTTCTCACACCCAATCACAATAGCTGATTCCCAGAGCCCCCTTGACCTTGCCTTCCTGTTTGCGAGGCTGCGTGCCTATTACCACCTCTTGGAGAATGTTCTGGATAAGCAAGTTCTGAAATGATCTCTGCCTTTATCTCTGAGCCCCACATAGCCTACTGACCTTTGAATTTGTTGATCTCCATATTATTCTGGCTTCCTGGAGAAGCACAGGGTAGCTGGAATTGGGAGGATAATTATGCTGAAGGATATCACTGGATCATATGATATTTTGGTAGGAACAAATAGACACATTAGTCAAAGATGAAACAGTTTTCTAAGAGAAGCAAATGAGGAACTTGAGATGTAGAAATAACTCAGCCATTGATCCAGGCTTCCATGTGGAGTATTGTTTCATTTTTCTTTAAGTTTATTTACTTACTTTGGGAGGGGGTGTTGGCAGGGGCAGAGAGAGGAAGAGAGAGTCTCACACAGGCTCTGCACTGACAGCACACATCCCATGACCCTGGGATCATGACCTGAGCCAAAATCAAGAGTCAGGTGCTCAACTCACTGAGCCACTCAGGCACCCCTGGAGTATTGCTTCAAAAGACACTCATTTAAAAAAAAAATGTATTCAGTAGTTAGAGAAGAATCCTGCAGGTTTATTTGTTAAGTTTTAGCATGATAGAGCTCAGTCCGTGTGCACACATTAAGTGAATACAGTTTTGGCACTTGGAAAATGTGGAGCAGAAAGTCCCATAAATTAATGACACAGTTTATTATAACACCAACTACGTTCATTGCTGACTGGTTTGCCATCATTTCCGGTCTAGTGTGTTCTGTCAGTAACTGCATCTCATTCTTAAGACAGTAAATGCAACACAGACATGACGTTCATCATTTTTTTCCCACGATGGCCATCCAGATACTGGGAAGTAGGGGTGCTAGTGAAACAAATGAGAAATCTGTGAGAGCAGCTTTGGGATTGGGTAGCGGGTAGAGACAGGAAGTGTTTTGAGGTGTTTGATAAGGAAACAAAACTTTAAATGCCTTGAGGAGATTGTTGGTAGAAACATGGATGTTAAATGTGCTTCCAATGAGAGCTAAGACAGAAATGATGAACCTGTGATGGGAACTGAAGGAAAAGCCATTTTTGCTATAAAATGGTGAGAACTTACTTGTACTGAGTTCCAGGGTTTTGTGGAAGTTAGACCATGTATGCATATATAGTGAAGAGATTTCTTTCTTATTTATTTTTCTATTGTTGAGAGAGAGAGAGAGAGAGAGAGAGAGAGAGAGAGAGAGAGAGAGAGAAAACGAGAGAGCAAGGGAGAGGGGCAGAGGGAAAGCAAGAGAGAATCTTAAGCAGATTTCATGCTCAGCATGAAGCCTGACGCGGGGCTTGATCCCACAACCTCAGATTCACGACCTGAGGCGAAATCAAGAGAGACATTCAACTGATTAAGCCATCCAGGAGTCCCGTAGTGAGGACATTTCTAAGCAAAATGTTTCATGAATAGCCTCATTTCTTCTTGTTGTTCAGAACAAAATGCAAGAGGAAAGAAATACATCAATGAAGCAACTATTAAAAAGAAACACACTCTTCATGATTTGGAAGATTCTCAGTCTCTCCTGACAGCGTGCTCCAGAAACAAGGCCAAGGATGTGGCTGGACAGCCATGTGCTGAAGAGATTAGCTGTATGACTCATGGACCCAATCAAGCACCTCAGCAGAACCCAGACACAGAGATGCTGTTACCCAGGAAATAAATATCCATTCTTAACCGATGATTTGGCCTGGTTTGAACTGCACAAGAGACCATGAGTGGTTTTTAGAGTTTATACCAGCAGCCACACTGCAAGCCTGCCTAGACCAAATGGGACAGAGAGGAGACAAAAGGAAGAAAAAGATGACTTCAAGGCAAGAGCTATGGATACGGAGTCTGTTGAGACGCCACTGTCACCATGGGCTGAGAGCTCAGGCCAAGGAAACATGGCCGCCACCCTGCTGAGCCTGGAAGACAGACTATGGACCTCAAACAGATCATTCTCGGGACTTAAATCAAATGGAATTTGCCTTGGCTTGTTTTGGACTTCCTTGGCACCCATGACTCCTTTCTTCCTTCCAATTTGTCCCTTTTGGTGTGGGAATGACTCTCTTAACACCTGCCCCACCATTGCATCCTGGAAGCACATTGCTTCTCGGGTTCACAGCTAGAGAGGAATTCAAGATGAATCACAAATCACACCTCAAGTCTCAGTGATTTCAGTGATATGTAGATGAGATTTGGGGCTCAGACTTGATGCTAGAATGTGTTAAAACTTTCAGGAGTGTTCAGATGGGTTGATTGGGTTTTGCATGTAAGAAGCACACGGATTGGGATGGAAAGGGGGCCAAGGACAGAGTGTTATGGGTAGAATGATGTCCCCCCCCAGATTCATCTGTTGAAGTTTTAACTCCCGATATCTGGTAGGTCAGAATGTGACCTTATTTGCAAGTAGATTCTTTGCAGATATAATTGGCTACATTACAATAGGGTCATAGAGGCATAGGCAGGGACCCTAAAGCAATATGACTGCTGTCCTTATCCATCAGGGGAAATATGGACACAGATACACACACAGGGAGAACACCTTCTGAAGAGGAAGGCTCACCCTGGATGCTGTTTCTACAAGTTGAGGAAGCCTGGGGATTGCCAGCCAGCCACCAGAAGCTAGGACAGACTCGTGACGCAAGTTCTTCCTCACTGCCCTCTAAAGAAACCTTGAACTTCTAGTGCCCAGACTGTGAGATGATACATTTCTGTTTCTTAACCACCCGTCATGCTGTTCTGTTATGGAAAAGCTATAGCAATTTCATACAGATGTCAACCAGGCGGGAGAAGAGAGACGTGCTAGACACAGTTTTCACATGAACACACAATTTGCAAATTGGGTATTCGTTAGTTCAGATGTCCTGTCTGTGATCATAAGATTGGTTTAAGAAGCTGTTTCATCACAAGATTTCTTTCCTTGGACTCTTAATTTGTTTCTGATGTCTTTGTATAGTATGTGAATTAGTACTCCAATTTTATCAACAATTTGCACTTTAAGAAAGGGAATAGCACTTGATGTGAGGTAAAGTAATTCATATTAACAAACTGGATGCTTTAATTTGCACCAGCCGTCCTGTGGGTGTCTCAAGAGCCGAGCAGATACTTCCATACAATATATTCGCTTTTCAAGGTTTTTAAGTGTGGGAGATTGAACAAATGCTGTATAATTCTTAATCTTGATGTTTGATATGAGCAGGACATATGGGAAATTTATTGTATATAAGTTCTACTCCCCCCCAAAAAATATTTAAAAATTAAAAGCAAAAATACTTGTCTAGAGTCATAACATGGCCCATCATTCAGTCTCAGGGACCACAGAGATTTCTAAGATTTTGGCCTCAACAATGTAGTCCTTTATTTTTCTACCCCAATGAGCTTTGAACCTAAATCTTTGACCAGATGTTTCTACTACAAATACTTCCTTATTTGAGTTTCAGCCTCTGTTTGACTATCATGCTTCCATGCTCAAGTCGTTTTTCATTAAGAATCATCCACTCTCCAGCCTATGTAAAACCTGTCATCCACTTCCTCCCTGCTCCTCTCCCCTACCCTTCCTGCCTTCTTCCTTCCTTTTCTTTTTCTCTATTCCTTCCTTCCTTCCTTCCTTTCTTCCTTCCTTCCTTCTTCTCTATTTCTTTGTTTTTCTTTTGCTCTAATGATGACACTACTGTCCCAAATTACAAATCTTTTCTTTATATTCGTTTGTGTTTGGGGGTTCCTGCAGTAAGCAAATAAATGGTATAGAGACTCTTTTTTCATTTTTCACAGAGCCAAGCCAGTGGCTGACACAGCAATGCTCAGTTAACAACTGAGTGAATAATACATATGTGCAAACTTCTTTCCTAGTAGCAAAAGAACTTGCGTGAATAGCTTAGCGTTGTTGTCCTGGTAGAAAGCTTAGCTTCCTAAGAATCAGACACTTACCATAAGGAAAGTTCTTTTTGATCTCTTACATCTGGTGTGGTCCATTAGTCTTCCTTCAAATGTTCCTAAGCAGCCCTTGTCTCTAATTACAGACACACAGTGCCTCACTGAGTGTATATAGATGCTACTGGTCTCAGTAGTTTCCTTCAGTTATCAAGAAAATGACTGTCTAGTGTCTTTGGGAGGCAATTTGGTCATAAGAAGAGAGCCCTCATGAACAGGATTAGTGCTGTTATCCAAGGGACCCCAGAGAATTCGCTTGCCCCCTTATACTATATGAGGACACAAGAAAAAGACAGCTGCCTGAGAACCAGGAAGAGAACTTTTATCTGAGTAATGAAGCTCACCCTCTCCTTGATCTTGGACCTTCCAGCCTCCAGAAATGTGAGAGATAAATTTCTGTGTTGGTAAGCCCCTCTGTCTATTTTGTGATAGCAGCCTGAACTGACAAAGATTTTAGTGAAGTTAATAGATTTTATTTACATTTAAATTACACATAAGTATGTGTGTTTACTTTCAATGATGTTTCTGGATACGAATCCACCCAACATAGAAAGACAAGTAAGATTGTCCATTGAATGTTCCACAGACTTTTTTTCCATCATGCTTTATTATTTATTTTTGAGAGAAAGAGATAGAGAGAGAGGGAGAGAGAGAAAGAATCCCAAGCAGGCTCTGCCCTGTTAACACAGACCCTGACATGGGGCTGCAACTCATGAACCTCGAGATCAGGATCTGAGCTGAAATCAAGAGTCAGATGCTTAACCGACAGAGAGCCATCCAGGCATCCCAACTCCATAGGCTTTTTAAATATTGTTTGGCAAAGAGCAAGCTGGAATGAGGGCATTGCCTCCAGCCAATAGGACTCAGTCTCTTATCAACCCCTGGAATGTCTGGAGTCTTTTGTAAGGCTTCTCTGAAGAGCATGGCATCTAGGAGCCCTGCCTTTTCTTGGAAGTCTGGCCCTGCTTTTTGCCTACACAAAGGTAGGGCAGCAGTGGGCAAAATAGCTCTTGTAAAAAAAGACCCATGCTGATGTGTCCTCACCCAACACTGTCTTATGCAATGAGGGAAAGTGTGACTGCTCAATTTTCTCACCCAAATCAAGAAACTCCATTTTTATTTGCTTTGCACATTCTCATAGTTAAAACCATTCCATATAAAATATTTTAAATAATTGTGTTGCACTAAAATTTCACCAATGAGATGAATTTTTCTGGAGTAAATAACACATCTAACCAGCCCAAAAATCAAGGAAAAAAACATTAATAATATTTTGTCACCTTCTCATCAGGGTCCATTCTCATCACTGTCCCCCATTTTGCAGAAGTAAGGACTTCTGGGACTTCTACTTCAGTAGTCTATGTGGCTACTTTTAAACCATATACTATAGCCATGTAAGGAAGCCGGCTGTATTAACAGATTTCTTTTTCTGGCTTGTTTCATTCAACATCATGTTTGCAAAACTGATCTACATTTTTTTTTCATAATATTGTAAAATGCACTCTTCTAGTTAATGGAAATTTGAGTTGCTTTCAGCTCAGAGATATCATGACTAATGCAATGAACATACTTGAATTTTGGGGAATGTAAGTTTGCGTTTTCATTGGAGTGGAATGTGAAAACCGTGCAGCAATTCAACTTTAGTAAATATTGCTGGGGTTTGCAAAGTGGCTGCACCAATGTACATTCTCATTAACAGTGATTAGGAGTTCCAGTAGATACTCTGCACACCCTTGACACTTGAATTTCAGCTGTTAGGGTAGTTCTAATTTGCATTCCTCTGTGACCAATCAAATGTATTGGACTTTTGGCTATGCCTATTTGTGAGTATCTGTTTTTCTATTAGGTTGTCTATATTTTCCTTATTGATTTACACAACTACAAAATATTAATGGTACAAATACATTGCTGTATACAGGAGTTACATATATCTTCTCTCACTCTGTGTGATGATTCTTAGTTCTCTTAAAGAAGACATGTGATGAAGTTATTAATTCGAATGTAGCCCAGAAGTGGGCAAAGTTTTTCCCTAAGGGTGTTAGAGTAAATATTTTCAGCTTTAAGGATATACACAGCCTTGATCACAATTACCTAACTAGGCTGATGTAATGTCAAAACAGCCATTGGCAATATATAAGCAAATGAGTATGGTTGCACTCCAACAAAATGTTATTTCTGACATTGGAATTTAAATTTAACGTAATTTTCAAGTGGCATGAAATAGTATTCTTCTTATGAATTTTCTAGCTGTTGGAAAGGGTTAAATCCACCCCCCCAAAAAAACCCAAAAAATAAAAATGTAAAATCAATTCTTACGTGAAGGATGTTACAAGAATACATGAGTTTGCCAATCCCTAATATGGTATAATACATCAAACATTTTCTGTATAGTTAATGATCAGAGTACCCCTTTATGGACCTCTTTGCCTATGTACATCAATCTTAATTTTAGCTCTTCTGATCAATTTATATTAATAATTCAGTCTTGTCTTACTCTGTTCTTAAATTTTTTATTGATTTTTCTATTCACTTGCAGATTATTGTGTATATGAAATACACAAGCACTCTGTCAACTCTATTAATCATAATTATTTTAATGCTTATATTTACCAATTCTATAAAGCTAAACCATCTGTTATGCTATTTCTATTGTCTGTTTTTCTCTAGGTTTTTGTCACTTGATCTATTATGGTTGTATGCCTGGTAAAGTGTTATTGACTCTTGACTTTGAGAAGTGAAAGGGATGACTCAGATTTCTGTCATGTTATTTTCTCCCGGCAGGATTTCATTTACTTCTGGTGGTTGGTTATCATTCTAATCCAATGTGTTAATTAGCTGATTAGACGTGGTTTTCATGTTTTCTTTTCTTAGATTTGTCTATTTTGGTTTATTATTCCTTGCAGATGGTAGCCTTTCATGAGTTTAACTGAAAACCTTGGGTGTTTCTCAGTGGCTCTATTATGTTGATAGGACTTGAAGTTCATGTTTTTTCTGCTAGGATTATGAGATAGCAAGCATCTGCTCAAGTTTTTCAAACTGAAGTTGCTACCATGATTGCCAATGCCTTATATGGAAAAGCATAGTTGAATTTTGGACTCATTTCTGCATTCCTTGTATTTTGGGGCTCTTGATCTCTCAAGTCTTTACTGTCCTGGGAACTCTTCAGTCCATTGGAACATATATTATTTTTTTCAGTGACATTCAGATTTTCTAATGGTTTTCAGCAGGATGTTTAGATTGGTACACACTAACCCTTTGTGACTGGAAAACAAACCTTATTCCTTACATAATTATGAATCTTATTTTTTACCAGACATTATATTATGTGCATTTTGTGCACTTTCTTTCAAGTTGAATGCTAATTGTATGCATTGTTACATTTCACTGATGTAGATTCTCATTTCAAAAATTTAAAAGCTGTTTCCTGGGGTGCCTGGGTGGCTCAGTCAGCTGAGCGTCCAACTTCTCATTTCCACTCAGGTCACAATCTCATGGTTCATGGGATCGAGCCCCACATTGGGCTCTGTGATGACAGCACAGAGTGCTTGGGATTCTCTCTCTGATCCTCTCCTGCTCTCTCTCTCTCTGAAAATAAATAAATCAAGTTAAAAAAATTGTTTCCCCATTGAAGTCTTCCTAGTTGGAGTTTTAAATGTATTGAGGTTTGTGATTCCTTTACCACCCCCCCCAATTTCTCTCTTTTTGAATGAGAATATCTACAACTATGATCCAACATATTCCCACTACTGTATGATGTTTTTTTTTAATCCTCCCAGCTTTCTAGTTTCATAGGTCCATAAATGGAAAGGAATTTTGCCCCAAGATGGATTATACCAACTTTCACTCATGCCAGAGTTCAATAATGAAACATGAGGTCTTTAAGTTGATGATGCTTAGATAGAATTTTGGGCTTGAGTTGATGTTGTAATGAGTTGAGCCTTGCATAAATGTTGGCATGAGGTGAATGTATTTTTCATGTAGAGTGTACATGAATCTTTTAGGACTAGAAGGCTGACTATGGTATGCTGAATAGTGGTTTCCCCAAAACATTCATGTCCTAATGCCCTGACCCTGTGAATATTTCTTTATGTGACAATAGGAATTGCACAGCTGTGATTAACTTAGGGATCTTAAAGGGATGCCTGGAGGATTACGTGTCCAGCTCTTGATTTCAGGGCAGGTCACGATCTCACAGTTTGTGAAATCAAGCCCACGTCAGGCTTTTCCCCTGACAAGGCAAATCCTGCTTGGGTTTCCTTCTTTCTCCCTCTCTCTCTGCCCTTCTCTGTGTGCTAGTGCTGTCTCTCTCAAAATAAATAAACTTAAGAAAAATGTTAGAGGTCTTGAAGTGAGATTATTCTGAATTATCTAGGTAAGCCTTCAATACTCAGAGAGGTTCTTATAAGACAGAGGGAAGAAGGTCCAGTGCAAAAGAGGATAATGTAATGATGGCAAAAGAGACATTTAAAGGTGCTTTCCTGCAGGATTTTAAGATTGGAAGAGGGAGTCGTGGTCCAAGTAAAGCTGAAAGAGGGAAAGGAATGGACTCTCTCTTTGGGCCTCTAGAGTTATTGTGGTCCTGCTAACACTTTGAATTAGGTCCTGTGAGATCAATTTCAGACTTCTGACTTCCAGACAGTAAAAGAAGAAATTTGTGTTATTTGCAGCCAATAGCTTTGCTATAATTTGTGATGGCAACAACAAGAAGTTAATGCAGATTCAGATATGATATGACTCTTTTGGCTGTTAATTTGGGGAAAATTCTTAAATAAAAAATATGTTATCTCCAGTATGTAGAAAATACTTTCCAAATTTGTTGAGTAAGTTCTTTTGCTAATTCATTTTAATGAATTGAGGGATGGCTTATGTAGAACACAATGGCACGCATTATTTATGTCTTACCAAATGGTTCTTATCAATATTTACCTAGTTCCAGTTGTTCTGATTTTTAAAAATGTAATAAACTGGGTGTCTGGTTAGCTCAGTAAGTTAAGTGCCAACTTTGGTGTAGGTCATGATCTCACAGTTTTTTTTACTTTGAGCCCCACATCAGGCTCTGTGCTGACATTGTGGAATCTGCTTCAGGTTCTCTTTCTCCCTCTTTCTCTCTGCCCCCCCAAGATAAATTAATTTAAAAAATAATTAATAAAGTTATAATAAACTGAACAATTTTTTTCTAAAAGTTTCTTTTCCTTCTATTTGCTTGCAGCTCTAATATTCCTCCTTTGCTCCTCATAATCAAAACTCTTGAAAGTCATCCCAGAATATGTTCATCTGATTACTTCATTCTCCTCAAAGTTGTTAAATGTACTGGACATGTTTTCATTTATTTTTATTCTTTTAATTTTATTTTAAAAATTTTTTAAATGTTTTATTTATTTTGATACAGAGAGAGACTGAGCATGAGAGGGGGAGGGGCAGAGAGATAGGGAGACACAGAATCAGAAGCAGGCTCCAGACTCTAAGCTATCAGCACAGAGCCCAATGTGGGGCTCAAACACATGAACGTGAGATCATGACCTGAGCTGAATCAGAGGCCTAACGAACTGAGCCACCCAGGTGCCCCTGTTTTCATTTATATTTGTTACTCAAGAGTAGATGGCATTATTATCCACTCCCTTCTTTTTAAACTAGTTGTGTTATGAATTCAATGGCTCAATACAATCCTTGATTTATTCCATCTCTGAACCATTGTTCTTTGTTCATTTGAAAAATAATTTTCACTTATATGAACATTAAATATTAGGAATGTTTATAATTTGATTCTAGTATTTTTAAAATTTTGTTTATTTTTTATTTATTTAATTTTTTATGTTTATTTATTTTTGAGAGAGAGAGAGAGGGAGAGAGAGAGAGAGAGAGAGAGAGAGAGCACATGCACACACAAGTGGGGGAGGGGCAGAGAGAGAGAAAAAGAGAGAATCCCAAGCAGGCTCTATGCTGACATAATACCTCCAATGTCATCTCCTTTTTTTTTTTCTTAGTGTTCGTTCACTTATTTTGAGAGAGAGAGAGAGGTAGCACATGTGTGTGCATAAGCAGGGGAGGGGCAGAGAGAGTGAGAGTGAGCATACAAGTGGGGGAAGGGCAGAGAGAGGGAAGGAGAGAGAGAATCCAGTACAGAGTCCGACATGGGGCTCCATCCCATGAACTGCATAATCATCACCTGAGCCAAAATCCAGAGCTGGACACTTAGCCTACTGAGCCCAGGCGCCCCTCTAATGTCATCCTCTTATTCTAAGACACCATCATCACTCATCTGGATTACAGCTTCCTTCTCTAAGCTGCAGTCAAAATGATATTTTCAAAAGCACATCTGATTAAGCCCCACATTAATGGCCACAGCAGAACACTTCCATAGGACATCATTGAACAAGTAAAGAGTCCCTTATTATGACCCATGGAGTTTTTCCTAGTCCCCCATTTACTGGCCTCTCTGGTGCCATTTCTTCCATCAGCTCCCTCCTCCCAACTCTATGTGGCTTTCACACTTGTCTTTCTTTAGTTCCTTGTACCCCTTATGTTTCCTCTGTCAAAAAGAAGGCATGTTGTTTGCCCTGCCCCAAATGGTTCTCTCCAATCTACTCCCTACCTTCCAACAGTCTAGCTCCACCCATTAGAAAATTTGAATATCTTCCCCATTATCATTCAGACTTCAGTGTTTATACTTCTCACACTCATGCCTTTCCTCAGCAAATATCATCCCTTACTTCATAGCACATGTCAAACTGTAATATTGCAACTGTTCTTAATCATTTGCTTAGAATGTTTCATCTCACTTTAAGAACTCTGGGAGCATAAGCCAAGGACACTTGCTTGCTTTTCATTCCATACTCTGTGCTTCTTATAATACTTGATACATGGTGGACACTTCCTAAGGCTTTGTTGAAAGAATTCAGGAAAGGACAAATGGGAAAGAAAGAAAACCTACGTTCTACTCACTTTAATATTGATCTAGAACAAGCTTTGGTAAAAACTCAAAGTGACATTCCTTACATTCAGAATAATTACTTCACAGTTAATCTCTCTTTCTCTCTTTGGGTTTTTTTGTTTGTTTGTTTGTTTGTTTTTGTTTTTTGGGTTTTTTTTTTTTAGCTTTTCACATACTCCATTAGTTTAAGCTAAGTTCACATTTTATGATGCATGATTTTGGCAAGGAAGATAAAAGACTCCTTCTACGCAGATTAATATGTCACAAATTATCTCTGCCATCCTCTCTTAACCTCCTCCCTTCCTCGTGCTAATAATTGAAATAATTCTTGTTAAATTAATTAATAATAAAGAGATGCCCATCTCTTCAGACACACATGTCAACATTTCACTTAAGAAAAATTACCTGTACATTTTCGTGAGTTATTCCTGAAAAAAGGCAACCATTAGAAATTACTTATAAGGTGGTTAATATTTTTATACAGAACACATTGATAGGTCAGTGGTAAAAAATTGTATGATTTTTAAGGAAAAGATTGGGCTCCGATTACTTCAGTGTTTGAGTGCCCAAGTAACTTCTTTCATATTGTTCCATCTCTTGGTGGCATTTCTTCTCTAAACATAAAAAATTTGGGTTAGATGATCATCACAACCATATGGCAAATAATTTCTCCCCAGAAGTTTTTAGGAAAATAATTTGAAAAGGATAATGGTACGTGTAAGAAGTAGCAATTGATGACGTACTTCATAACAGGAGAAGGGGCTTATATAGCGGAAGGAGAGGAATTTAGTTTACAGATGAGCTCTCATAAAATAGAGCATGTCATAGGTACTAATTTGTATTGAAAGGTCTCTGATCATAAATGAGAACTACTTAAGTAACATTTACTCCATTATAATAACTCAGCAGCTATGGTACTGTGAATTTTCATAGAGAAGTACAATATTCAAGCCATCGCACTGTGCCAAAGTTGTATTTATTGCTTGCTTGGTATTTGCTGTGTCATTTCTCAGCTCTTCTAAATTATTGAGTTTAATCTTTGCTCTCTCTGTTTGATTTATGTGCACAATTCTCCTCATTTTATAATTTGGAGAACAAATGCTTCTAGAGTTTAAAGAACTGTCCAAAGGTCACAGAGCTCTCAAATATTTTAAACGAAGTCTTCTGAGTTCATGCTTCCTCTTGGGTGTGATTATTGGAAGAGAGCAGAGAGGTGAGGGGCGGAGGTGGGAACATCCGTGTCGTGTAACACGGCTCCCCTCACTCACTTGAGGGTTTGCAGACACCCAATGCAACGGGGCACGGAGACGATCGGAGCTTTCATCTTTGTCTCTAGTGTGCGATCTTGTCAACCATTTAACATCCCCAGACCGCAAAGGCATCGTTTGTAAGATAAGAAGTTTGGCCTCTGTGAACTCTGAGGTTCTCTGAAGGTCTGCAATTCAATCAGTACCATACTGCCAGACAAGGATACATCTATTCAAATAAAAGCCACATTTCTAAGTATCATGACTGTGATGAATGTAGAGAGGCTTCACTCAGAATATAATTTATTGATGCCACATGTTACATCTCCTTGGTTTCTTCTAGGAAGACACAAAGCTGATAAATTGGTAGACTCTAAATTAGATTTGTTTATACTTATTATCCATAGAGAAATGTGACTTGTTTTTATCATTAGTGTATTTTGTGTGTTTATCAATCAAAATTTTTATCAAAAACCCTATTTGTTCATAAAAAGAGAAAGGCAGGGAAAAAAGAGGTTTTAGCAATAGCCAAAAGAATATTTCAAGAAAAGTGGTTAACCTTTCACTCGGGATTGACTGCTATCTTTCCGGGTTGTGCTTCCCATATATTAATTGGATTCCGTAAGTTCCACTTAAAGAAAAAGCACTAAAAACCAAAAATTTGGCAAGAGTTAAACACCATCCAGAAGTCTTTTTGTGAAATCCCACCTCATGCCTACCAGGATGGCTACAATGGAAAAGTCGGACAGTGAAAGTGTGGATAAGGACGTAGAGAAATTAAAACCCTCATGTCATTTTGGTAGTTATGTCAAATGGCACAGTCTCTTGGGAAAACAGTCTGGCGGTTTCTCAAATGACTAAACGTAGAGTCACCATATAACCACCAGCAATCCCGCCCATGGGTGTTGACCCAGGAGAAGTGAAGGTATACGTCCACCCACAAACTTGTGTACATTCAAGCCAAAACATATAAACAACTTAGATGCTTATCAGATAACAAATGTTAAAATCTGATAGATCTAAACAGTGGAATATCATTCAGTTATAAAAAGGAATGAAGTTTTGATTAGTGCTAAAATATGAATGAGTCTTAAAAACATGATTCTAAATAGAAAAGATCAGTCAATGGAGCACCTGTGGGGCTCAGTTGGTTAAACGTTCAATGGCTCAGGTCATGATCTCACGGTTGTGAGATGGAGCCCTGCATCAGTCTTTGTGCTGAGCCTGAAGTCTGCTTGGGATACTCTCTTTCCCTTCTTCTCTCTCCCTCTGCCTCTCCCTTCCTCAAAAATAAACAAACAGTAAAAAATACAAAAAAGATAGAGAAAGAAACCCATCGCAAAAGACCACATAGTAGATCATTTTATTCATATGAAATGTTCAGAATGAGGAAATCTACAGACAGAGCAGACATATGGGAGAATTCTCAAACAGAATCATGACACCAAGGCTTTTCTTTCCAGGAAGAAAACTTTATTCCTGCCAGCTCAGCTCAGTTGGGTTTGTACCCAAGGAACTGAGTCCCCAACACCATGTGGCGTAGTTTTTATACAGTTTTTACTTCTTTGTCTCCCATAGATGGTAACACACAAACATGTAGTCGGATTAAGTGGTGTCATGTTACAAGGTCATGCAGGATGTTGCCACGTATGCATTTGGTCAGGTTGTCTTGAGCTTCTTCTTTTTTTCTCTCCTTAGCAAGGGGACCCTAACCATGGATTTAATGGTCACTTAGTGCTGGCTGGAGAGTGGTAGGGGATGATTAAAATGTATGAGGGATGCCTTTACATGACAATGACAATGTTCTAAAATTGACTATGGCAACAGTTGATCCTACCCATGAATACACTAAAAGCAAATGAAGTGTACACTTTAAACAAGTGAACTGTAGAGCATGACTTATGTTTCAATAAAGCTTTTTTTTTTTTTGTTAAATTGAAAAGAGGGGCACCTGGGTGGCTCAGTAGGTTGAGCATCTGGCTTCAGCTCAGGTCACGGTTCATGGGTTCAAGCCCCGCATAAGGCTCTGTGCTGACAGCTAGCTCAGAGCCTGGAGCCTGTCTTTGGATTCTGTATCTTCCTCTCATTCTGACCCTCCCCTGCTCATGCTGTCTCTCTCTGTCTCTCAAAAAATAAATAAAAGACATAAAAAAATTTTTAATTGAAAAGAATAACAGACAAGGGGGAGATTTTTAGGTGGAAATGACATAGTTCTAATACTTTGTTTAATCTTTTTCCAATACTTTTTGGTCACAACTTATGAAGAAATTCATGAACTCTCTTAAATATGTTCAGTTGAGGCCATTCACTGTGAAACTTACAGATTCTGATGAAGATTAATCTTGAAGCATAATCTAAATTGCTACCTCTTACATGCTAGGAAACCCCACAGGAAGTGTGGAAGAAGCCGGGATAGATGTAGGTCAAGGGTTGCAGGGAGATCTGTGCAGGAAGGGGCTGTAAAATCAAGTATTTTCCAAGTTGAATCTTAAAGTCATTCCAGGCCAGGATTAATGGCTACTGGAGTCTAATCGCAGATATGGGTGACCTCAGAGTTTGAGGGCATTTTCTAGCATCAGGCATCTCAGGGACTTGTATGCAGAGATCTCTCACAGGGGAATCCTCTGGGAAGATTTTGGCCTGGATGGAAGGTTTTGCCATGCCCTCTGATTCTTTGCTCTAGGCCCTGGCATGTCTAGAGGCTTGGGCACTGCTACCGAGGTCAAGAAAACAAGGATTGATAGATTGTGCAGAACACAAGAAATGAGTGTGGTTTCCTAGAGTTTGGCTACAAAGCATGATGTCAAAAAATGTGATCACAGAAGCTGGACTTAGAGAAGATAAAGACAGTAAAGATCATAGAGAAAATCAGAGAGAACCTGAAAGGTATTTGTTGCCTCTTAGGCTATATTACACATGTAAATAAATCATCATCTGTGCAATTATTTTTCAGTATCTGCTAGCCCGCCCTATACCCACATTTGATTTATACTCACGAGGAAAGAGACCTTGTCTTTTTTTTTTTTTATTGTAGGCAGCCGTGCTTGATAAATGGTGAGGCAGCCAATAAATACTTGTTGGGTAAATGCATGAATGCTTGAATGAATGAATAAATGAATCAGAGATTGATGTTCAAAGACAGATCTAGAACCCGTGTCTTGACTCACAATGAGAACTTATCCAGAAATGTATGACCCACCAATCAGCAGCATTTAAACACAGAACTAAAGATATGGATATCATTTAGATGAGTAAAAGTAGGCTATATTTTTAAACACTTGGAAATGGGCATGGGCTTTCATATCTTTATTATTTTAATTAGCACTAGAGTCTTATGGAATAATTCCCATTTTAAAGATGAGAAAAACATCTTATGTATGTGACAAAGTTAGCATACACATTGAGGTCTCCTGACATCACAACTCATAAAGTTTTCCTGCACTTGGTATTTTAGTGTGAAAATGTGCACCGAGGGTGATGATGGTTGGAGGTGTATGAGTGGAAATATTTAAAGTGGGGTGGAATTCTCCCTTCTCTCCCAGAGTGCCTAGACCCCAGTTGTTGTTATAACTGTCCCCAAAAAGCTCTCTCTTCCCCCAAAGCACCATCACCTTGGGCTCTCTTCCTTCTCTTGAACAAATAATGGTTCTACGTATATTAGAGTCACCTGAAGGAAAAGGAAACCTTTCCCAGTTACGATCATCCTTTACATTTAAACGTATGGTTCCACATCCTCTACACCAATGTTACATCCCAAAAGTTAGGCAATAAGGCATAGCAGAAAGTCATTCAGAGCAGCTGGTGGTGACAGAAGATGATCCCATGTCCTTTATAACATGCCATGTCATTGTTGAATGTATGATGACTCACGTCGCCTACAACAGGCTGCCCAAACTCATGGGCATGCCACCTGAGACTTTCTTTTCATTTTTTAATTATTTTATTTACTTTGAAAGAGAGGAGGAGGAGAGAGAGAGAGAGAGAGAGAGAGAGAGAGAGAGAGAAAGAAAGAGAGAGATAATCCCAAGCAGGCTCCACTCTGCCAGGGAAGAGGCAGATGTGGAGCTCGAACCCACAAACCATGAGATCGTGACCTGAGTCAAAATCTAGAGTCAAATGCTTGACTGACTGAGCCACCAGAGCACCCAATGAGATTTTCTGGGAGACTTAACATCACTTACCACTCCACCTGATGTCTTTCACTGCTTTATCTCCCAAACTAGTCTTCTTTGGCCTTTCATGTATTTGTGTTGAGGCAGAGATGCCTTCCCCACCGAGATTCCCAAGCTATTCTTGAAAGGTACTGTGTCTTGTTAATTTCCATAACCTAAGTGAGTGCAGTCCCTGCTTATAAGAAGAGCTCAGAAAATATTTGCCATAGTAGCTATTCATGTTTGGATAAGACTACTTATTGAATAACCTCCTTAGCCAATGTACTTGACTTACTATTGATTGCGCAAAATATGAATAGGGCACTGTCCTCGATCGTGATGAATATGGATCAACTACTTTCTCTTTACTTTAATTAAGAACACAGGCAATACAGCACCAGTGTGACATACTTAAGAAGGGTACGTGCAGGTTTTTAAGAATCATGAGGTCAGGTGTGGAGTATAAGTTTCCAGAAAGAGGTGCTGTCCAACCTAATTCCTATCAGTGGTTTGCCGGAGAGCCCTTGCTTCAGCTAGCAAGAGCTGAGTGTGAGCATCTCTTCCCAAATTCAGTGAAGTCACATTGGTAACATGAAAGCAGCCTACAGGAAATACTTCCACCATCGAAATGGGGAAATATGACGTCCCAGGAATCCTCACCCCTTCCTGGAGTGACCCATAGGTCTCATTTGTGGCCATGAGCTTTAATTTACAGAAATAACTGAGTGAGTAGGTGGTGAATAGAGCTATTTTTATGACTTACATTTTCCACCCCATGCAGGGCCCCAGAGGAAGCATCAAGTTTTGCTTAGGAGGCAGAAATAGGAGCGAAGGGAAAGCGTATTCCAAAGCCTTTATTGGGATTTCCTGGGAGAAAGTGGGGGAGGGGGGGGAGAGGAAACATGGAAGAATTTGGCGAGTTGAAATGGCTGCAGAGCGTGGTGCACTGTGAGCTGGTCTCTAGTTACCTAGAGGGCCTTCTATCATTTAGAGTAGGGGGAATACAGGCTTGGGGGTGGCATTTAGATAAACGGGATCTTCAGCGCTCTCAATTCGGGGTTGGCTGGGTTGCTTATGTAAGACACACTCTTTAGAGCCCTTTTGCTAAGAACTGGTTGGCTGGCCTCGGGAGGGGCAGGCTCTCCTTGGCCAGCAAGCTTCTTAACACATCCACACATCATAAAATACAGAAAATAAAACACATAATTCATGCATAGCAGGTAACCATTCACCAGAATGCTGCCAGTCGCAAAGGAGGAGCCAGAGGAAGACATCCAGAAAGGAGCCAGACACAGATAACAGAGGCAGGAGACAAAGACAGCAAAGGCACTCGGGTCGTGACCCATAGGAAACATGGGGGGAAAAAAGCAGGCACCTGTTTTTCATATGTATGAGTAGGTCATTAAAGAACACAGGTGATGCCCCAAGCATCCAGAAAAAGGCGAGGACTTTGTGTTGACATGATGAGGTGTTTTGACATGAAAACAACAGTAGCCATGTCTGGAAGGAGTATGTACCTGTTGTGGTATCATTAGCTCGGGGTACATTTCTGGGGCACAGACACACAGTCAGTGGCCGGCTGTCAGTGAACCAAAAATGGTATTTTCATCATGTGCCCTGTTCTGCAGAATGTAGTTACACATTGAACATTACTGAGCTCTCTATCAGTTCCACATTTTGCTAGGCACCCTTTAACCTTGTGGATCAGGATTGTCAAAGTCAAGAACCATATAGGTCTGCAAAGGAAGGACGTGGGGAGTTTGGTCTGGAAAGAAATGCTAAATCTCCCCTCTCAGGTGATGCTTTAAACTCACCAGATGGCACAACATCTCAGAAACCGGGCACAGGACACCTCAAAAACTATTCAACAGGGTAAAAAAAAAGATAGTTATTGTTGGTTTAAATCATACTATCCAAATATATTCATCTATCAACCAAACAAGCTATTAAAAAGTTAATTCACATGAATAGATATTTTTCCAAAGAAAACATCCAGATGGACAACAGACATGTGAGAAGATGCCAACATCACTCATCATCAGGGAAATACAAATCGAAACCACAATGAGATATCACCTCACACCTGTCTGATTGGCCAAAATTAACAACACAAGAAACACTAGATGTTGGTAAAGATTTGGAGAAAGGGGACGACCATCTTACACTGTTGGTGGGAATGCAAACTGGTGCAGCAACTGTGGAAAACAGTGTGCTGGTTCCTCAGAAATTTAAAAATGAAACCACCCTAAGATTCAGCAATTGCACTATTAGGTATTAACCCAAAAGTTACAAAAATACAGATCGCAAAGGACACATACATTTCAATGTTTATAGAAGCATTATAAACAATAGCCAAATTTTGGAATGAGTCCAAATATTCATCGACTGATGAATGGATAAAGAGGAAGTTATATGGATATGGACACACGCATATACAACGGAATATTATTCAGGCATCAACAAGAATGAAATCTTGCCATTTGCAACAACATGGATGGAGCTAAGTGAAATATCAGTCAGAGAACAAATACCTAATGATTTCATTCTTGAAAAGATTATGTAGAAGAAGGGCACTGGGTGACTCAATCAGTTAAGCGCCCGACTCTTGATTTTGGCTCAGGTCATGGTCTCATGGCTCATGGGATTGAGCTTCCCATTGGGCTCTGCACTGGTAGCATGGAGCCTGCTTGGGATTCTCTCTCTCCATTTCTTTGTTCCTCCCCTACTCATACTCTCACACACGAGCTCTATCTTTCTCTCTCTCGAAATAAATCAACTTTAAAAAATAAAACAATGAAAATATTATGTAGAAGAGTTGCCAATGTCTCTTTCCACACAGAAACATGAGACCTGCAGAGAATGATCTTCCCTCAAACATCCAGCACTGGTCTTTGTACCCTCTTGGCTTCTGGTGAATTTTTTTTTTAAGAACAGGCCATTTGCTCTGACAGTTTGACCAAAAAAGACTAAGACGCAATTTATTCAATGTATTCCATCTAGCATATGCAACAGGACTTCCTGCAACAGAAAGAAGCCAACCTACACTATTGGCCTCAACTATGTCCCCAAGCTGCATAAATCCCCACAAAAGTTCAGGACCTGTCTTTGAAAACCAAGTAGCTTCTCTTATAAATATCTAGGTTGACCTTTCCACTCGGAGTGGAGCAAGAGTATATTCATAAATGCAAAGACTGTGTCCTGGATCCTAAGAAGTTCATGGCCATCCCATAGTCTATAGATCCTGGCTAATGGGGTGAGTCTGACTTGAATGCTTTGTATGGCCAATAGGTACCATTAATCACTTCAGCTAGTGACCGTATGACTCTCATTGTAGGGAAAATTGTCCACGAGGTGTATACAAATTACTGGTCAGCTCTCCTCAAAGCCCTTCTTAGCCCCAGTCATCAGAAAAGCCTCACTCTGGAGAGATCTCTCATTATCTGAGTGCTAAATGACCTCCTGTTGGCATTTACTTAAATATCTAACCCTATCATGACCACCCCTAAGGTGCAAGTCACTGTGTTTCTGGAATAGAGGCATGCTACAGGCTGGCTTTCACACCCAGAGCAAAGTCACAAGGAGCACATGGTGTGTGGAAGTCATTCTTGCCGTTGTCTCCCCAAGTGTGCCCATAGCTTGGCAGTGCCCCCACTGCAGTCTCCCTGCCACCTTGTAAACATCTGGGTTTCCAATTTATTGTTAATAATTGGGATAAGTTTTTGTGTTTCTATACAGGGGCCACCTGAAGGCAAGCCGTTCAACCCATCCCTTGTGTCCATGGATGTCTCTGGGAAGGTGGCATTCATCCACCACTGAAAGGGTAATGGCCCATCTGGGAATGAGGTGGTGACTGCAGGCATGGGTGTTCCCAAGTGTAGGAGCTTGGTCATTCCCCTGCTTGCTCTTTCTTTCTTTCTTTCTTTCTTTCTTTCTTTCTTTCTTTCTTTCTTTCTTTCTCTCCCTTCCTTCCTTCCTTCCTATCTTCTTTCTTTCTTCTTTCTTTTTCTTTCTTTCTTTCTTTAAGTTTATTTATTTTATTTTTGAGAGAGACAGAGACAGCATGAGTGGGGGAAGGACAGAGAGAGAGGGAGACAGAGACTCCCAAGCAGGCTCCACACTGCCAGCACAGAGCCCCACACAGGACTCAATCCCAGGAACCATGAGATCAAGACCTGAGCAGAAACTAGGACTTGACACTTAACTGACTAAACCACCCACGTGTCCCTACCCTACTCTTTCAAATAGATTTTTTGATGGAGTTAAGGGGATATGGATCAAAGCAGGGGCTGAGATACTCAGCAGGGTACCTCTTGCATCAGCTAAATGTAGGTCGTGTGCAGCCATTCTTAAGAGCAGCTCAGGGTCTTTTCTTTTGTGAGAAAGTCTCCAGGGGACAACTCTGAAGACGCAGTTCTTCAACGTCCACCTCTCCCCCCTCAATCCTGGGGTTTAAGGTGTTTCTTCCGCAGGGGCTGCTGTTAATTGTTCTCCCCAAAATCTGGACACCAACACCCCTTTCCAGGCACTGTAACTTTACTTTGTCTCCAACCATCCTCGTATTTAGCCTGGATCCATCACTTGGAAGGACCACGGGCAAGAGGCACAAAGCTACTTTTAAAAAGCTTACCTGGAATTAAATTTATATGATATATTTTTTTTCTCCCAGGGCCATCTGCTTGGCTCGGTTGGTTAAGTGCCTGACTCTTGATATCGGCTCAGGTTAGTGAGATCGAGTCCTGTGCCAGGTTCTGTGCTGACCACGTGGAGCCTGATTGGGATTTTCTCTCTCTGCCCTTCCTCTGCTCTCTCTCTCTCTCTCAAAAATAAATAAACTTAGGGCACCTAGGTGGCTCAGTCGGTAAAGCATCTTTCTTCAGCTCGGGTCATGATCTCATGGTCCATGGGTTTCAGCTCCATGTGGGGCTCTGTGCTGACTGCCTGGAGCCTGGAACCTGCTTCAGATTCTGTGTCCTTCTCTTACTCTGCCCCTCCCCAGCTCATGCCCTGTCTTTCTCTCAAGAATAAATTTAAAAAAAAAATTAAAATAAATAAATAAACTTTTAAAAGTTAATTAAAATTCTTTTGTCCCAGTTGTCACTTTAGAGGGTGACAACCAGGTTGCCCTGGGATGCCATTAGGGAAAAGTCAGATGTGTCATTGCTGGAAATGGCTGGAATAGAATCCTGAATTTTCCAAAAAGTCTACGTAAATCCCTTACCACTTTTATCCTGATACTTACTTAGGAAGCGGCTGGGAGGGCATTATCCCTTTCTGGTGACACCCTCCCTCAACAACCAATGGCCACAGGGACTCTTGGTGCATGAACCAAGAGAAAGGAGGAAAATGGTTTGTGCAATCTTCTCTGAGTTTGACTTTTGAGCAAGTCGTCCGCAAATTCAGTAACACCAGGTAGCTGTGAATGGCAGGGAACATGAAAAGGCCATCAAATACCAGACTATCAGCTCATATTTTAGTGGCTTTTACAATAATCATCACGTTACTGTCAGACGTTAGATGGGCTGGAAAGCTGAAAACATGACAGATTAGTCTCAAGGACCACCATGGTATGTATGGTTGGAGTCAGGTGACCAGACTGTCACAACAACACAGGATACTTGATGAAGTGTCCACAATGATGAGGCACCACCCTGGGGTGGGGTGGGGGGAGTCAAAGTTCAGATGTGGTCCACAGACGAGCCAGGAGTGGGTGGGGGACATGCCTTGCGCCTTGTGGCCTCCCTTACTGTAAGGTGCGCCAGTGTTGACTGACTTTTGCTTGGTTTTGGCATTCAGTATCTTACAGTCTTCAGCTGTGTGGCGAGTCTACTCTGGTCCGCGTGTTGCTCGGTCCTATTGAGTAGTGGTCTGGGCAGTGAGGGGGCAGTCTGAACAGTGTAGCCATGTCTGCTGCTTGACCCCATTTGGTTTCAACTGATAATGGTCCCCTTCTGTGGACACGCAAGTACCCCAGAGGGTTTGATCAGGAGCCACGACATTTTCCACAGTCAGCAGACAGTCTTTGAAGCTTAGGAATACTGGAAAAACTTTGAATTGCTAGTAGTTTGTTCTGTGAGTGTTCCGCAAGATGAGCAAACGTTTCTAATAAAATTTAACTTGATAAACAAGCAATGTCTTGCGCTACAAGATGTATGTGATGCTAAATGTCACATGATCACAACTGAGACAATGCTTCTTCTCTCTCTTGTGTTTTCTCTCTCTCTCTCTCTCTCTCTCTCTCTCTCTCTCTCTCTCGCTGTGGGATTATGAGAGATCATCTCTTCTGTTTGGTTGCTCAGTCTCAAGCCACAGTGTTTGGCAGAAATCAGTGATTTTTCAGAACGTTGGAACATGCCCACAACTGGCCCTAGAGTATTTTTGTCACTTCAAAGCACCTACGGACAGTCCTTGGCTTTTCCATATAAAAGTGAGCTGAGGAAGGCTTTGCTCCATTCTAGGTCAGGCTGCCCGCAGATAGAGACCCTTTCCTCTGCTGCCTTATTTCCAGTTACATTAAATGCAGTATATGACAAGAGTTTACTAATACTGAGCTGTAGTCAACATCCATTAGTGACAATGAAAGTCAGCCTACACAATGACTCTCCTCTCTGTTGTCTCCTTCATACCAGCCACGAAGGTTTTCAAAGGTAAGTACAGGTTAATTTGTTTATTTTCTTTACATTTTGTATTTACTTTATTCTTTGGTATTATATTACAGCTTTGTAATCATTTTTATATGATGATTCATTGTGGAACGAATTATCTGTGTTTTCATTATTTTTTTATAGGGATATTCGCTTTGATATACAAGTGCTTTGCATTACAAGCATGGTTTGGGAACTAATTATGCTCACAAACCAAGGTTTTGCAGTAATTTAAACAAGGAAATGCCTCAACATTTTAGCCAGAATTCCACAATAGTTTTTGAATTTCAAAAACTAATAATCCCTTGCCTCATAATTTCTGTATCTGAATTGTCAAGATTCATAATTTTGTCTCGAAAATGTTGTCTTTGAAGTGTTCATTCTTTCACATATGGTAAGAATATAATTTTTATTTCTCTTTTATATCATTATAATAATTTTTTCTGTAAGAAAAATCTGTCACACACTGTCTTTAAAAAAATAAAGACATTAATGCCTCATTGTGAACTAGATTTCCTGAGGAGAGAGAAATTTCCTGTTTGATTTATCTGACTTTGATTGGATTATCCTTAATTATTTGGTCTTGTCTATTTTTACTCAGTTTAAATTTATGGCCAGTAGAGACAAGGCTACGGAATTTTTGGATCTTTTTACCCTAAGTAATATTAGAGAAAAACAGACTTGTTAACAGAAATTCTAACAAATGAGGAAGCTCTTTCCCAGAACCTCCAGCAAGAAATGACTCATAACTTATTGGCCCCAAATTGTTTCAATTAAATCATAGTCCATTCAGTTCCAAAGGGAGCAAGAATGACTTTCAAATAAGCAGTCCTTTGAAGAGATTGGAATTCAAACCTGAGCAATGTCCTGTCGTCTTACTGCGAAGAAATTTAAAAAGAAAAAAAAGACACCAAGTAGATGAAACAAAACAAAACAAAACAAAAAAACCCAAAAAACAAAAAACAAAAAAAATCACCCAATTTCAGATAGTTTCACTGGTCAATTAATATTTGGAATAATGATAAGGAATATTTCCCAATATTTCACAATTCTTTAGGAAAATAGAATGAGAACTTTTCTCTTTAAAAAAATTTTTTTAAATGTTCATTCATTTTTTGAGAGACAGAGAGAAACAGAGCGTGAGTAGGGGTGGAGCATAGAGAAAGGGAGACACAGAATCTGAAGCAGGCACCAAGCTCTGAGCTGTCAGGACAGAGTCCAACGTGGAGCTTGAAACCACAAACCACCAGACCTGAGCTGAAGTCAGACACCTAACTGACTTAGCTACCCCAGTGCCCCATGAAAACCTTTCAAATTCGTATATGAAGATGGTATTACATTGATTACCAAGAAACCATAAGAAAACTACAGAAAAAATATCATAAATATGAACATAAATGTCCTTAAAAAAGCTATTCGTAATTGAAACTAGTTACTTGTAAAAATGATTATTATTTTATGATTTAGTTGTATTATCTCAGGAATCCAATGCTGGTTAAACATTCCAAAACTACATTAGTCAAACAGAGAGCAAAAACAATTTAGTCATGTTCTCAAATGCACAAAAAGCACAGATGACAGCTTTCACCCATTTATGTTAAAACTCTCAAAAGTTCATGCTAGAAATAAACACTCCAAATGATCCAGGGCTACACAGAAATCTGCAGCTACTATATTTCAGGATGAAAGATGCAAATGCTTTGCCCTTATGATCGGGAACAAGGTAAGGATGTCTGCTTTTGCTGTTGCTACCCAGTATAGTTTGGAAATTCTAGATAGTGCAATTGGGCCAGAAAAAAAGAAAAGAAAAGAGTAAAGTAAAGTAAAGTGAAATAAAGTAAAATAAAATAAAATAAAAAGTGCCCTGATTAAAAAAGTAGTAAAATTATCTTTATTCACAGATGACACAAGCCTGCATTAAGAAAATCCCAAGGAATAAAAAAAAAATATTAGAACTAATAAATGCCTTTGGAAAGACTGTAAGATACAGGATCAAAGCCTACACTAATTGTATTTCTGTATGCTAGTAACAAAATATCCAAAATTAAATTAAGACACTTTTTTTTTACAAAAATATAAAAAATAATAAAACTATTGGGATGCCTAGGTGGCTCAGTCGGTTGGGTGCCTGACTTTGGTCATAATCTCACAGTTCGTGAGTTGAGTCCTGCATCGGGCTCTGTGCTGACAGCTCAGAACCTGCAGCCAGCTTCAGACTCTGTGTCTCCCTCACTCTCTGCTCCTCTCCTGCTCGTGATCTCTCTGTCTCTCAAAAATAAATAAGCGGTTAAAAAATTTTTTAAATAACAAAACCACTTAAGATTACATTTAACAAAAGAAGTGTAAAATTGGTATAGTAGAAACTACAAAGTAGCATGGAGAGGAGATGTAAGTAAATTTTTAAAATTTTTGTTCATTTATTTTTCGAGAGTGTATGCATGTGGGTAGGGGAGGGGCAGAGAGAGAGAGAGAGAGAGAGAATCTCAAGCAGGCTCTGCACTGTCAGTGTGGAGCCCAATGCAAGGGTTGATCTCATGACTGTGAGATCATGACCTGAGCCAACACTGAGTCAGGTGAACACCTGAGCCACCCAGGTGCTCCAGGAGGAGGTGTAAATAAACAGAGAGATACTTTCTCTTCATACGTTGAGAGACTCAACCCTGTCAAGATGGCAATTCCCTTTAAGGTGATTGATAAATTCAAGGCAATGTTTATCAAAAGTTGATTTTGAATTTATATGGAAATGCACAGGATCTAGACTAGCTCTCCCACTGAAAAATGTTTAGATTATAATTTTTGATATTGAGAAAGTACCCAATTTCAAAATTTAAATCAACAATCTTCAAAACAATGTGTTATTGACATAGGTACAGACACATATCTTAATGGACAGAAATGGAAGTCCAGAAATGAATCTTTACACTTATGATCAATCGATGTTTTGACCAAAAATGTTAAGATAGGTCAATATTTATATAATATTAACATTTCAACAAAACAGCTAAAATCATTGGATATCAACAGCAAAAATATAATCCCCCCAAACAAAATGAAACACAGACACCTTGAATTTTTGCTTCACTCTAATACCCCAATACAAAATTTTAAAAATATGAAACCAAGAACAAATCGAAAGTTAAGTGATAAAACTATAAAACTTCTCCAAGAGCAGAATGTGAGAAAATCTTCATGACAATTGGAAGGGCAATGTGTTCTGAGATTCATCATCATAATACATGATCCATAAGAGAATAATTTGATAAATTAAACCTCATCAAACTTAAAGTATTTTACACTTCAAAGCACATGGTGAGGAAAGGAAAAATGAAGCCACAGAACTGAGACAAAATGCTTGCAAATTGTCTCTCCGAAAAGACATCACCAAAGGACATCATCTCTGTGATGAAAAGCCACAAGGAAACTCACATTTTCACTCAGGCAAGTATTTGAATGGTCATTTTACCCAAAAGATGGACCTCATCTCCTATTTAGCAATGAAATGTTTAATTTCCACTTATGATTTCCCAACCTTTCTTCTGTGGCTGATTTTTAATTCCACCCCACATGGTGGGGAAATACACTTTACGTCTTATAAAATTGATGGACACTTGTTTTATGGTCTCACATATGTTCCATCATAGAAAATGACAGGAGAGCCAGGGGGTGGAGAGTTTGTGAATGTAATTTCTTTACCAAAGAATGACCAGCTCAAGTCGCTTGATGGTGGGTGGGTTGAAGAGTATCTGGCACTAGATGGCAAGGGCATCCCTGTGTGCTGACACTGAAACACAGATAAAAAGGCCTTGCAGGTGTCCATCTGGAAATTCTAAGGCCAAAGGATGGTGGCCACGTTTTTGTAAGCAAGACCACCAGGCTTCCTTCACGAAGACTTTGCATTTAGCTGAGGCTCCTGTAGATTTAAAATTACCTTTTTCATAAAATGAAAGCGACACAGAATGCACTTGAGAAGACATTCTGCTATTGTTGAGTTGAAATATTCTACAGATTATGTGAGTTAGGTCAATAATAGCATTGGTTAATTCCTCTACGTCCTTATTGGCCTTGTGCCTAGTTATTCTACATCATTCGGAGTAGGGGTATTGACGTGTCCAACTCTCACTCTACAGTTGACATTATCTTTTCCCATTTGTCACTCTGTGCATCCTATTTGGAGGCTCTCTCTTAACTACATATATATTTATAACTGGTCTGTCTCCTAAGGGACTGACTTTTTTGTCACTATAAAATGTCCCCTTTTATCCCTAGTGACTTTTCAAAGTAAGTTTGTTTGGGGTGGTATTAGTAGCACAACTCTAGCGTTCTTGTGCTTGCTGTTTGCACAATAGATCTTCTTACCTCCTTTTTCTTTGAATTATTTGTAGCATTAAATCTAAAGGACGTTTCTTATAGACAGCATAAAGTTGGATCATTTTTAAAAGTTTATTTACTTATTTTGAGGGAGGGACAGAGAGTGTGAGCTTTGGAGGGGCACAGAGAGAAAGAGAGAGGATCCCAGGCAGGCTCTGTGCTGTCAACCTGGAGCCTGGTGTGGGGCTTGAACCCACAAACAGTGAGATTATAACCTGATTGAAAGTCAGACACTCAATGGAATGAGCCACCCAGGGTCCCCGGATTATTATTATTATTATTTAGTAGCCTGACAATCTTTGCCTTCTGATTGGCCTGCTTATTGCATTGATGTTTAAAATTATGATTGACATAATTGATAATGCACATGTTACTTAATGTTTTTTGTTTTCTATATGTCTCATGTGTGAGTGGAACATGCTTTTATGTGTCCTTTGTCTTCTTTATAAAGTGGCTTCGGGTGTGTTGTTCTCAATGGCTCCTGGCGACTCTATCCCCTGAGACCAACTACTCTTTGATCACTTCTGAAAACTTAATGGAAAATATGCCATTTTCTGTATCTGAGCAATGTTCTCAGTCTGCTCATGCCTGTAGTAAGATAGCGTCCCAAGAGTATTTTTACATTTCAGATCATCTGTGTCTCACTTAGCCTAGCTAGCGACTACTGTGTGCATGCACACACATAAAGAATTAAGTTGTGTCTCCAGAATAAAATGATGGTTTAGTTTTGGTTTAATTTGTCTACAACAGAGTAACTAATTCTATTAATTGATTCAAGATGAAAATATGTTTTATCATCTACTTCGATTCAGAAAAAATACGTAATAAGAAGTAGACTTCTGGGTGGCAGGAGGGAGTGCGCTAACAAAGTAGGGATGGGAAGAAATTTTCCTAATCCCATAAAATGTATTTATTTACTCCACAAGTAGTACTGAGCACCCACCGTGTGTGGGTTGGCTCTTCAAGCAGATGTAATGGTAGAAGTAAACAAAACAATCACAATCCTTGCTTTGATAAAGAATTTATTTTGTTAGATACCAAATAATAACAATAACAACAACAATAATAATAATAGAGAGTAAGAAGAGAAATTGAGGGGTAACTGTGTGGCTGGTTGGTTATGTGTCCAACTCTTGATTTCAGCTCAGATCATGATCTCAGGGTCGTGTGATCGAGCCCCCATCAGGCTCTGCCCTGGGTATGGAGCCTGCTTGGAATTCTCTTTCTCTCCCTCTCTTTCTTTCTCCCTCTAGCCCTCTCCACTCATGCTTTATCTTTCTCTCTCAAAAAAAAAAAAAAAAGATAAGAAATTTAGAGAGACAGAGAGAAGAGGAGACAAAATAGGATTATTTACAGAGAAAAACTAAGAATGCATCCACAAATTATTAGAACTTCTGAGGGAGTCAAAGCTACTATATGAAAGGAAGTTATTTTTCAGTATATTCAGAGAAATTTGCACCACTTATTGAGTCATGCTTACAATGTTTTTGTCACCACAAAAAGGAAGCCACATGTGCTTTAGCTAGGATTCCACTCCCCTCTCTCCACCCCCCAAGAAGGTCACCACAAGTCCCAGGCAACTACAGCCTCCTGTCTGTCTTTATAAATTTTCCCATTCTAGACATTTCCTGGAGTGGAATCATACAATGTGTGGTCTTTCGTGACTGGCTTCTGTCACATATCACGATGCCCTCAAGGTTCATCCGTGTTGTAGCTGGTGTCAGAACTTGCTTCCTCTGAATGGTTGAAAACGATTCCACTGTACAGACGGGGCCAGTTGTTGCAAGTCCATTGGTCACTTGAGGAGCATTTGGTTGCTTCCTTGCTGGGGCCATTTTGAACAGCGCTGCTATGAACACTCTTGTGCAGATGTCTGTAGACATATGTGTTCATTTCTCCTGTGCATGTACCTAGGAGCGGAATTGCAGATCACTCTCTGCCTCATCCTTTGAGAAGCTTCTGGAGCGTTTCAACAGTCTGCTACCAATTTACATCCCCAAGAGCTGCATATGAGGGCTCCAATTTCTCCATTTTTGGATTGTGTCTACATTTTTCTGCAGCTGTAGGTACGAGAGTCTGTGAATCCCTTCATCGTGCCCTGCTTTCCTCTCATGTGGTTTTTCACATTTCCCTAAGAGCTCCTGCTCATCAGCCTTCACATTGCCACAATTACTTCTGTCATCTTGCTGTCACACTTGATTGCTGTTGCAGTGGGGGTAAGGTTCTATCACCTTATGACTAAATCTTCAACTTCAGCAGGTCTCTATCATCAGGCTGTGTTTCTTATCCCTCCCTGTGCCCTTCTTAGGATCTATGGAAATGCTCACAGACCCCGAAGTAGGGTCATAGCCCCTTCCCCGGATGAGACCGGGCTCCCATCAAGACTTTGCCCCTAGAAAATAGGCCTTTGCTACAGAGAACTTCCGGATTTATTTTGGAAAGGTTTCTCTTCCCTTCCCTCTGCCAGAGAAAAGAGGGGATTTTTTCGTTTGTCTCTGAGAACGTAGTGACAGCCCATGAGCCTGTGGGAGCCCCAGAAGTTTCTGTCTTCCACACTAATCCACACGCATCCTCAGCTACTCAACAAAATGGCGACAGGCATATTTCAACCCATCTACGTGTCTAGCAGTTCTGCTCCGGAGGGGAGGGTCCTTGCTATACAACCCAGTCACCTGTCTCTGCAGACTGCAGGGTGGCAGTTTGTCCAGTAACCTCCATTCTCTCACAGGCCTGGGAGAGTTGCTGGTTTTCAGTCTGTTCAGCTTTTTTCTTGTTGGAAGTTTGGGAGTAACAACTCCTGCATCCAAGCTGAAAGGATGCACACATTCCAAAGAAGAAATTAGCTACCCCTGGGATGATTAAAATAAGCATAGTCTTTACCTCCTCCTTTCATTTGGAACATTCTACAGAGAAACTCCTCTGTGTGCTCAAATCCAGGGATGAGAATGTTCAGTGTGGTACTGCATATACAATAAAAATACACCCAAAAATGCCACGTGACCATTAGTACAGGAATGAATAATTCATATCCTCCTTATAACAGTGGAGAACCACACCCACATGCAAAAGAATGACTTAGCTTTACAGGCATCAACACGGCTAAATCTCAGAATGAAATATCTGCAGAAGCAAGATGAAAAATGTGCCTTATAGTGCTATTTATGTCAACATAAAATTCCCAGAACAGCAATATGGACTTTATGGTATGAGAACCAGGTACAGGTGTGGAAAGAAGAGAGAAGTTTCCAGATGGGGTTATCTCTGGGGTGTTGCAAGGGGAAGAGATGGTGGGCAGGCTCTGGCCATAAGTGGAAAAATTATACAAATTGGAGATCCTAGAAAAAAAGGTATATTGTGCTAAATGTACCAAACTAGATACAAAAAGACAAATGCTGCATGGTAACAATTACCTGTGGAATCTAAAAACGTCCAACTTAGGGGCATCAGCGTGGCTCAGTTGGTTGAGCATCCGACTCTTGATTTCTGCTCCTGATCTCAAGTTGTGGGAACGAGCCCTGCATCAGGCTCCATCCTGAACTTGAAGCCTACTTAGGATTCTCTTTCACTACACCTCCCTCGTGCTCTCTCTTTTCCTAAAAATAAATAGGTAAATAAATACATAATAAAAAATAAAATTAAATTGCGAACCTTGGAGAAACAGAGTAGAATGTGGTTGTCGGGGGCTGGAGGTTGGGGAATGGAGAGATACTGGTCAAAGGGAACAAACTTTCATAACAGAGTAAGCTCAGGGACCCAGTGGACAGCATGGTGACTGTCGTTTATAATACAGTATCGCATACTTGAAATTTGCCAAGATGGTGAATCTTAAGTGTTTTTACCACACACACACACACACACACACACACACACACACACACACAAATATAGCTGGCATATGATGATATCCCATCTTTATAATGATAAAATGGTGGGGGCGCTTGGGTGGCTCAGTCGGTTGAGCATCCCACTCCTGATCTCAGCTCAGGTCCTGATCTCACAGTTCATGAGGTCGAGCTCCGTTTCGGGCTCTGTGCTGACAGTATGGAGCCTGCTTGGGATTCTCTTGCTCCCTCTCTCACTGCCCCTCTTCTACTGCCTGTCTCAAAATAAATAAATCAACTTAAAAAAGTTTTTTTTTAAATGCAAATGACAAAATGGTGACTTGTAGACTGAAGTAACAGTATTTTCAGATCACACAGCTGGAAATAGTAGTGAACTGAAACCTGGCACTGAAGCCCATCCTCCCAGTTTCCACTTCTGTAAACGGCAGTGAACTTGCTTCCCAGGTATGGATGCCAGCCATCTTTCCTCAGCGCAGAACGAACGAACTGGAGTGTCAGCAACACCCAATTCCTCACCTTGGAATATGTAGACGAGGATGACGATCCCTGAGGTGCAAAGCAAATGGCTCCTGTCTTTGCATCTCAGGGTCGTGCAAGATCCTCTGTGCCCCCAGGACACAGGAGTGGCTTTATTCTAGCCCTTGCCTGGGACCCCCAACCCTGCTAAACTGGTAGCTATAGGTGCCCACAAGTGTGACCTTGTCCCTGGAGCTAGGGAGCCACACCTTCACTCATCCCTCTGGAACCTCACCAGCTGGCTTTCTCCCCCAGGTTGGCATTGCCTGTCAGCACCTCCATGGAACAGGAAGCCGTGAAGCTCTCCCAGGTCCATGCACTGCTCACCTGGTGCACACCAAATTGTACTCTGCCAAATTTCCCCTATTTGTTGTTATCCCCATCTTACTCCACCTGCTGCATGAAAAGGAGGCACAAGATGGGGTGGCAGGAAGCCCAGCTTTCCCCACAGCCGTTTCCCCCTCTGCAAGCCCCTCTCCTATCCATTTGCCTTCCCACAGTCCCACCGGCAGCTCTGACTCAAAGGCTTGGGATTCCCTTTGAAGCTTTTGTTGCAGAGATATAAACAAAGAGCTATAAAAACACAGAGGGATCAATTAATTCTGCCAGGGGGGGATCGAGAAGGAGGACATCAAAACAAAGAAGACTTTTGAGTTTGGCCTTGAAGTATGATTAGTACTTAACAGAAATATCACCAAGAATCCAACCAGAAAGAAAATCCAATCTTTTGCTGTCTCAATTGACTGTGCTGGGTGAAAACAGGGGATCTGTGATACTTTCTATCTTGCTTGGGTTTTTCTAAGCCATTAAGTTCTGGCTGCATCGCGGTCAGTGGGGCTCAGGATGATGCGCGGATGTGACAGACAGTGACTCCTCAACTGGGTGCTTTTTCAGGTTCCCTGCAGGTAAACGGTGGTATCTTAAAAGCAGCCACGTTAAGTGAAATACGGATATGTTCCAACCCACTACCTCACTGGGTCAGCTGTCGGCTCGGCTCAGCTGGGCCCTCGGAAAAAAAGACGCAACACATGCTCGAGGCAGACAAAGGCTTGTCTGCCTAGATTCTTAATGTCTATTTCCTTCCTCTCCACTGCCACCTTGACGTCCTCCGAGCTAAATGTTAAAATAAAGACTTGTCACACAGGAAAATATTCCATACCTTGCATTCAAAGCAAGACGCGAATGTTAAATGTCAGCCGCATTTGGAAATAAAAAGCGGAGTCCATGCTGGAAAGAAAGACGCTTTGAGGCCCCAGGAAGCCAGAATTTGAATCCCGATTCTGTCACTTTACAGGGTTCCCAAGGAAGATCACCTTAACTGCCTGAGCATCCCTCTTCTCACGTTTAAAACTGGGGATCAAGGTGTCTGTTTCAGCGTGCTGGTTAGGATGTGGAAACTACGTGCAGTTTGCCTCGCTGGAGCAATAACAGGACTGCAGCAGAAGGAATCCAGCAAGGCGTCCTAGGTGAGCTGGGCTCAGCTTCATGGCTGCCTCCCCAAAAACGCAGACATCGATTTCTCTGTTCTACTCGTCTAATACGTAAAACGCAAATAAGCAGAGATTCCAAGGCTTCACAACTTGATGCGAGTTCCAAACTGAAATGAGGGGAAGCAAAACATTTCATGGGTTCAAACGCGTTGCATATATGAAGACAATTGCTATTTGTTTTTTGGGGGGAGTTGTTTTTGCTTTTGTTTTGTTTTGTTTTGTTTTCCTGTAAGCATGGCCGTGCTAAGTAGTTTTTTGACTCCAGCCATTTGGTTGCCTTTGAGATCATCAGTCAGCAATCCGCAAACCTCCCACGGGGACGGATTATTTCTCCAGATCTCGCTACTTATGTGTACCACTTCTCTTAAAATTGGAAAGACAAGCAGAAATTAAATGATGCATTACAGAGTCTTTATATCCCTATATATGCATATGAGATATACATATATATTAATGTATGCGTTTATATACAAACATGTACATGTATATTACAAATATATGCATTTTGCATTTCTCCCTCAGTAGGCTTGGATTAAAACACTTCATTGGGGTTTTTCTTTCATCTGAGCTCAGTGTTCACTCAAGGTGGAAATAGTGAGGTTTATTTCCTTAGACCACATTTACTGGGACCACTTAACCCCTTTGTTGCACCGTGGCTCCATGGGTCTCACTAATACTTTTGCAAATATGCTGGAACCCAGTTTTCAAAGCAAATCTCAAAGGGACATGTAAAACAGGCTAGAGGAGAGTATTCCTGTTCAAGCGTCCCCCACCATGCCAAGAACCCCTCCCTGAAGGGTGCCTGCAGAGATGGAACAATAGGATTCATTTAACTTGAAAATTCATTTAACTTGAAAATGAAAACTTGCCATTAAAACAATAGTAAAAGCTCCTAGGCCGTTTTCTCTCCAAAAAATTCTCTGACCACACTCAGTGAAATAAGGTCCTTTTTTTTCCCCACTGTGGGCCCAGAGTGACTTAAAAAAATTCTCATGTTTGTGTAGCAGTTGTTAGCATAGGCGCCAGAGACATCCTGGGTGCAATCCCAGACAGGACCCAAGCTTGATCTATGCCCTGGACAATCTCGTTTTGCTGCACGGTCTTCCTCTGTAAAATGGGGGAAATAATAGTTCTTCGAGTGCTTCTAGAACCCTGCATAAACTTCGCAGACACATAGACAGACAGAGGGGGAACAGTGTCGGGTAAATTGCCATTGCCGGACTGAGAGCGTCTTCATTGTAAGGTAAGTGACTGACATTAAGCTTTTGATTGCCAAAGCATTTAAAGACCTCTGTCTCCAATGAACAGCTACTAGTTAAATACCCAGCCAGGAGCCAGGCCACCCGTGTGTGAAGTCCCTTTGTGGGAAGCCCTGGGGGAACCTGGATCACTGGCCTGTATGGATGATCAGTGACCTTTCCTTTCCTAATTCCCTAATTCCTACTCTTGTGTTTTAAAGTGGCCAATAAAGAGCCCCCGATAAAGAGTGAATTCACAAAACCCTAGGACCTCACACCTGACTCCAATAAAGGCAGAGCCCCAGGCCCTGGTGTGCACTCTCTCTCACCATGAGCTCACGGTGTGGCCCCATGTGCTCCCTCCAGATCCTCTTTTCATACAGCATAAGGTTTTGGACCATTTGGACCCGTGCCCATACACTGTGTGTCTCAGTAATCCCTAGGATGTTCTGTTTACTTTTTCAACCCTTCATTCAATAGACTACAATTAGTGATTCCTTTTGATGATCAGACATTTGGTCTTTCCCAGTCTGGGCTATTAGACAGAAAGCTGCCATCTCTATTCCTGCATAAATATTTTGTGGACAGAAGCTTTCTTTTCTTGGGTTTAAAATCCCTGGGAGTAGAATGGCTTGTTCACTTGATAAAGTGATCTCTCACTTTACAAGAAAATTACTGGGACATAAATAATCTTCACACGCCTGCTCCGTGGCGTCCCTTCCTCCCTCATACATGACTTGTGTTCGTTCCTCTGTCTCTGTGTCTCTTCTAAGCTTTGAGTAGTTTTTTTAAAATTTTACAATTTTTGTGATATCTTCATTCTCTGAAATTTCAGTTTTTATATTTTAAAATGTAATGCTATCTGGCTGTATTTCTCTATTCCTTTATCTCTCCTGTTAGAACTCTGTGAGCACTTTCAGTTTGAGTTCTTACGTATTTCCTACATCGGGTAATTTCTTTTACATGCATAAGATACTTGGATTTTTTCCTCTCCTGGCTCTTAGCTTTCCTCTCTTTGTCATTTCTCCATTACTGATGAATTCTGGTAGAGTTTTTGACCTTGTCTGCTGGCTGACTGGTTTTACTTTAGTGACACCATTTTGCTATTCAGTGCATACTCTGAGCCCTTTATTTCAATATTTATATTTATCAAAGTCTGTATCTCTAATTGGTTCTCCCAGATAACTGCTCGTTGTGCCTCTATGTTTTTCTCAGAATATTATTTAAAGTTCCTGTAAAGTTTTGCTTTGCTTATTGTATGTTGGGTCCGTTTTCTTCCATTTGCTTAACTTTTTTGCACTTCTGTGCGTTCAATCCTGAGATATGAGTATTGTCTCCTGTTAAGTGATGTTTAAAAGAAAAAAATTCTTATGAAGCCCTGAAGGCGTCAGCCCACCCCCTCCCATGGCCCCGTCCTGCTGGCAATCATTTGTTATTTATTAGAAATGTTACTCTCACTGTGTTATTTATTAGAAATATTACTAGAACAATTTTTTATGTCAACAAACCTTCACTAGTGATGCTGTAAAATGGAGGAAATGCCAGAATGTACCCTATGGGGTTGTTTGGGGTGTTAAATGAGATAATACTTGTATAATAACACAAAAGTACTGGATCAAAATAAATGCTTAAAAAATGTAGCTGCTTTTGTGGTTTCATACAAATTTTAGGATAGCTTGTTCTAGCTTTGGAAAGAATGCTGGTGCAATTTTGATGGGGATTGCATTGAATGTGTAGATTGCTTTGGGTAGTAATGACATTTTCACAATGTTTATTCTTCTGATCCATGAGCATGAAATGTTTTTCCATTTCTTGGTGTCTTCTTCAATTTCTTTCATAAGTTTTCTATAGCTTTCATCATACAGGTCTTTTACATCCTTGGTTAGGTTTACTCCTAGGTATTTTATGGTTTTGTGTGCAATTGTGAATGGGATCAGTTTTTTTATTTCTCTTTCTGCTGCTTTATTTTTGGTGTATAGGAACGCAACCAATTTCTGTACATTGATTTTGTACCCTGCAACTTTACTGAATTCATTGATCAGTTCTAGAAGGCTTCATAGGGGCACATGTACCCTAATGTTAATAGCAGCACTGTCAACAATAGCCAAATCATGGAAAGAACCTAAATGTCCATAACCTGATGAGTGGATCAAGATGTGGTATATATATATTCAATGGAGTACTACATGGCAATGAGAAAGAATGAAATCTGGCCATTGTAGCAAAGTGGATGGACCTCGAGGGTGTCATGTTAAGTGAAATAAGTCAGGCGGAGAAGAACAGATACCATACGTTTGCACTCATAGGTCTAACAGGAGAAACCTAACAGAGGACCATAAGGAGGGGAAGGGGGAAAGAGAGTTGGAGAGAGAGAGGGATGCAAAACCTGAGAGACTATTGAATACTGAAAACTAACGGAGGGTTGAAGGAGGGGGGGAAGGGAGGTGGTGGTAATGGAGGGGAGCACTTCTGAAGAAAAGCACTAGGTGTTGTGTGGAAACCAACTTGACAATAAACTATTTTTAAAAATGTAGCTGCTATTTGGATGCTCTTTACGATTCTGATCCTTGACTCTGAAGTCTTCAGGAAGAATTTAAGGGGATTATCTTTCAGATGAGGTTGGGAAAGTGGTAAACACATTAAGATGATTATATGCACCCCATTTTTCTTAATCTTGGTGTCCTACAAACGATGAGTCATATAATTGTTAAAGAGAAGTAGGATTTCGGGATTTGCTGAGTTATTTCAGAGGAATCCACTGCCATTGATAAAGTATATGTTGAGTTTACGTTGAGTGAAGATGTTATGGGACAAGAATGGTACACAATATGTGAGAGAAATTAAGCAGATATTGGGAAAAGAGAAATCAGATTTGACAAGCTCAGAAAATATTCCCCTGGGCAAGGTTCCTGAGAGACCCGCCAGCTGCTTACTAAGAAAGAACGGCAGCAGCGTTTCTAAAAACTGACTTCCCAGGAAAGAACGTGAACCATATCAGCTGCTTCCTGAAAAACATGGGTTCCCAGAGTGAAAATTCTGCAGACAACGTTTCTCTCTTGGAGGCTGACCCCTGCGCGTTAGCACATTACACTTCTCCTGGTCTTGGATGAATTTATTAGAAACACTCCAAGCTGCTTTAGCTCAACATTCTTCAAATGTATTTGGTCATTAACACCTGTATTTCAGGGGTAAGTTATGTTAATATACTCGGACGCCAATGTCCCCTCTGGACCAACAGATTGTAGCACAGACTGGCGAGAGGCTCAGGAACGCAGTGTCCTCTTCCTCCGGGTCCCAGGGCGTATACTCCTAGCCTCTTAGCTAGGTGGACCATCAGGATATGTTCTGGATGATGGCATGCAAGTGAAAGTGGGGTAACCTACTGTATCCAGCCAGGTATATTTATGCATCTCAAACATTCAGTTGCAGAGACCCTAATAAAGGGGCCATGTACAGAGATGTAGGCAAGACTAAGGCAGCAACAGGTGATGGGAAGGCACAAGGGATAGACGAGTTGGGGCTCGGCACTGTCACCCAGCCCTGAGGAATGAAGGGAACAGGGTCAATGAAAGCTGTGCACACCATAGCCACGCGACTAGAGTTAAAACCAACAAATCATCTGCTTGGAGCTGGTTGCATAGGAACACGTGAACAGGTAACCAAGCTCCTCCGACCTCCTGACACCCTGTTGGTGTCTCCAATCAGCTGACCCCAGATGGCAGCCAGAGGTGAATGGAGTCCACTGAAGGCTCTTCCTTCTCTCCCATCGTGGTAATCGCCCTTCCCCTCCCTTCCATCCTTCCACTGCCTCGTTTTCAATATGGTGGCAGCACAGAGCCGAGGGGACCCAACTTTACTCCACTCACCAAACTACCAGTACATGTCAGGGGAACCTGAATGAGATAAAAATTCTGCTGTATTAAGCTACTGAGGCTTTTTAGTTTCATATCAGCTGATGCTAATTGTCTTGATTAATATATTGATCAAAAAGTTCTTAGTAGGTCCTTGACAAACAGCCTTTCCAGTTACCTTATGTGTGTTTCTCAATCAGATCTATGATAACCTGTGTATCAGTTTTGTTCAGTGCTATGGGTTTATTTCATACCACATAATTTAATCATCTTCCCAATGCCACCTATCTAAACCCAAGTGTATCACAATTGTGGTGCTCAAAAGGAGAAAAGCAGCTAGATCTTTCTGGAATGCTACTTGAGCCAGAGGCACTTGTGCCGTGAAGGATTTACAGGTCATCGGTGTGATTCTGAAAGAACCAATGGAAATTTCATGACAACAAAGCTGTGTCGATGCCTTGCCATCAATTGTTTCCCCAAGCCAGCTAAAGTTAAGGGACAAAAGGGTCTGTTAGCTGCTGTCCACCACAACTCCAGACTGCTCAAAGCCCAATATCCCGCTGTCATGTAATAAGTGAAATAGTGTGGATGGGACTACAATTTAAGAAGAAAATTACAAAAATAGAAACATCCTAGCATTTTTTGTGACTGCCTACTATACTTCCTTTTTTGTTTAGTAATTTTTTTTTAAGTTTGGGGCACCTGGAATTCTTAGTCAGTTAAGTGTCTGACTTCAACTCAGGTCATGCTCTCATGGTTCATGGGTTCAAGACCCACATTGAGCTCTGTGCTGACAGCTCAGAGCCTGGAGCCTGCTTTGGATTCTGTGTCTCCTCTCTCTGCCCCTCTCCTGCTTGTGCTTTGTCTCTCTCTGGTCTCAAAAATAAATAATAAAAAATTTTAAAATAATATATTTTTAAGTTTGTTTATTTTGAGAAAGAGAGAGCACGAGCTGAAGAGTGTGTGAGAGAGGGAAAGAGAGACAGAGACAGAGAATCCCAAGCAGGCTCTGCAGAGTCAGCACAGAGCCTGACGTGGGGCTTGAACTCATGAAATCATGAGATCATAACCTGAGCCCAAATCAAGAATGGACTCTTAACCAACTGAGCCACCCAGTGCCCTGTTTGTTTGTTTGTTTGTTGACAGCCGACTATTTCTTAGATTTTGTGCTTATATTGAATTTAAGAGTGCCCACCAAAGCCCTGAGGGTTAAACAGTAAAATAAATCAGCCAAAGGCAAACTGAAGATAGAAATTCTCCTTGGTCCAACCCAAAAGCCAATACTTTTTCCCCTTCGGCAGACTGTCCACTACCCTGGCTGCCTTGATCCATGACTGGTATATGGCAGACACAGGCTTGCCTAGTGCATATTTTCTTCCATAGTATATCTTGTTTGATTTTTATTGTGCATTCAGAATGATTCCACCCTGAGTGTTGTTCAATGAAATATTTATAACACTGCTGACCATTAAATAAACAAGCAATCCCATTCTGGGTTTATTTACCTGCCCTCAGAAAACCTTTTAGTTCTGCGAAGTTCATTCTTTGGATGACCTCCCAGGACCTAGAGAAGGGGGTACCTATGACAATGCTCTTTCTTTGTTTCTCATTTTTTATTTACATCATACAAGGTATTACTGAAAGTGATATAAAAGAACAGAAGGTAACATTTCAAACACACCAACTGAATACATAGGCACTTATGGCTATGTTTGATTTAGATGATCTTTAAGAAGAAAAACCATAGATAGATTTAAAGTTTCATTCAAACCCAACCTCAGTTTTGCCTCTCCATGGTAGAAAGTCACAAAATCAAAATTGTTCTTTTTTAAACTGCCTATTTATATTATACTCTTAAAATACTATCTGTTATTGGAGTACCTAGGGGGATAGGTTGGTTAAGTATCTATTGGTTTTGACTCAGGTCACAATCTCGAAGTTCATGAGTTTGAGCCCCGCATTGGGCTCTGTGCTGACAGTGTGGAGCCTGCTTGGGATTCTCTCTCTCTGCCCTACCCTGCTCGCTCGCGCGCGCTCTCTCTCTCTCTCTCTCTCTCAAAATAAATAAATAAATAAACTTAAAAAATACTACTATTAAAAGAGTGTTTTAAAGATTCTGTACACTGTAGCATATTATAGAAATCCTATGCATTTAAAAAAATTCAAATAATTTATAGAAGCGCTTTGCATGTTGGGAAGCCTGGGTGGCTCAGTCGGTTAAATGTCTGACTTCAGCTCAGGTCATGATCTCAAGCTTGTGGGTTTGAGCCCCATGCTGGGCTCTGTGCTGACAGCTCAGAGCCTGGAGCTGCTTCAGATTCTGTGTCTCCCTCTCTGCCCCTTCCCTGCTCATGCTCTCTGTGTCTCTTTCTCTCTCTCAAAAACAAATATTTAAAAAAAGAGAGAAAGGAAGCACTGTACATGTTAATGTATATTGATCTAATTAATTCAGTTTAACTATTGCTTCCAGTTGCATAAAATAAAAACTGAGGACAAACCCTAGGGGCTCTGGCTTGCGCACAGGGATAAACAAATGTGTCCATTGACTGTGAAGGGAAAATATGGAGGTGCAAAAGGAGTTTGGAGGTGCAGATCAGGAGGTCATCTGGGTATGTTTCATATCTGTATTAGATACACAAATGAAAAGCAGAGGAGACAGCTGGATGTGGGAGTTGTGAGGCCCAGGATAAGAGCAGGATTGGAGTTAAGAGGGAGGAAGGTGTCAGCACGGAAACAGCACAGAGGGAGGGAAGTGTCCAGGGAATAATTATAAAAAGAACAAAAGATGTGCAGGTGTTTTGGAACTGGAGAATCTAACATGTGGAGGTCAAGAAGAAGGGAAGGGTTTTAGTAAGGAGGTGGAGTGGGCTATGAAGTGAAAAGAAAAACATCTCAGCCACTTACGTGTGCAGCCTCCCTCCTGAGTGTGTATGAGTGTGTGTGCACACGCACATGCACGTGCTGCAGCCCTGACTCGTTCCGTTGTCTCTTCGGCCGTCCGTGTACTCTTTCTCTGTGGTCTAAATTGCTGTAGCTTCACTGCAAATCTTGAAATCTTTCTCCCCTTTTTTGAACAAGTTTATTTATTTATTTTGAGAGACAGAGGCAGCGTGAGTGGGGGAGAGGCAGAGAGAGGGAGAGAGAGAATCCCAACCAGGCTCCATGCTGTCAGTGCAGAGCCCCACGTGGGGCTCAAACTCATGCACCATGGGACCATGACCTGTGCTGAAATCAAGAGTCAGATGCTCAGCCGACTGAGCCCCGGGGCGCCCCTCTTCCTTTTTTTTGCAGCCCCAGCTCTCTTCCTTGCTCTTCTTCACAAAGGCTTTCACTTGTATTAAATCATACTGGTTCTCTTCATTTAATTTTCATACGTCTTTCCTTATATTCTTCAAAGCTTTATTTCATTTTCTTGCATTATTATGACTTTCTTGCCATTTATAGATGGCTCACTACACTGCCCGGTCACAGTTGTGCTCTCTGAGGGCAAATTAGGATAATGTTCTCATGCTTTAGGCACCACTTTATTATGAGCCATGGCATATAGATGCTAATAGGAAATCTAAATACAATATTCATGCTATTATTAGCCATTAGAAAAATGATTTAATCCTTTCATAATTACCCATCACTTGGATGACATGAAATGATTTCACTGTTCTCTTGTTTGTATAAAATAATACTTTTTCTATATTTAGCTTTAATAAACTACTAAAAGAAAAGAATATATCTGATCATTTTAAACTGCATTTATAATATATGTCTTCTCTGAATGTACAAGCCTCCTTTTGGCTGTGTTTTCCATCTGGACCTTCCCAATTTATATGTTTATTTGTTAAGTTATCAGTGGGTTTTATTTAGTGAGGCACGAATTCTTTGACAGCAAAAATTAATAAGTGAGAGGGCTGGGCCGTATTTTTATCCAATTTCACTCCTTCATTTTTGCTGTTTACAGTTTGGAAAAAAATGCTGCAACACAAACGCAGAATGATACCTTGAAACATCATCCCCAGACAAATGAGAAGCAAGAAATTGGCATTATAAAATAAAGACTCTTAAATCAACTGAAGATTCTTTAACAGGTTAAAAAGTAGATAAAACATTAAAACCACATTCATAAAATATAAAGCAGGCATTTTTCACAAAGGGTTGAAATGCTAGATTTTAAGAGGATGAGTCACTGGGCAACTAGAGCTTCAGAAAAGATGGGACTTTAGGAAGGTTGATTCTAGATGGCTTATTTTAAACAGAAACAGGTGGAACTACTACGGGATTTGAGGACAGAGCAAACATGGTAGGATATTTGTTTCTGCCAACTGGATGACACTCCCCCATGACGACTCACGCTGTCCCCAGAGGGATGAGGACTTCAGTCAAGCCAATCATTGATATTCTGCTTTCAAAAGGGGCCAAGATTCTTGAGGACCACATGACCCCTAATACGGACCATCTCAACTATGATATTGGCCAACATTAAAAAATACTTCATTAAAGATGGAAAATCAATGGGGTGCCTGGGTGGCTCAGTTGGTTAAGCGTCTGACTTCAGCTCAAGTCATGATCTCACAATTCATAAATTTGAGCCCTGCCTATAGGGCTCTGTGCTGACAATGCAGAGCCTGCTTGAGATTCTGTCTCTCGCTTCACTCTCTATGTCCCTCCCACACGTGCACTTTCTCTCTCTCTCTCTCTCAATAAATAAACTTAAAAAATACATTTTTTAAAAGGTGGAAACTCATAGACCAGCAATATGCAAAGATACAGAGTTCAAAAGAAGGAGATTGTTGAGGGCCAAGGATCAACATCAAAACTGATGATCTTAGATACATGGTGAATACAATGTCCTGTTCTTACCAAGGAAAGCTTTAGTGAAGAGTTTGTTTGAAAATGGCCAAAAGACATCCTCCCCACCCACCCTCAAGCTGTCGGCTCCCTGGCTGGGATCTGTATGTACAATGTCCTCACAGGACTGAGAAAAGTTAGTTCTGCCTTCAGGGATTCCCCAAATGTAGGCTCTGCAACACGAAATTCAGGTTATCTTTCCCAATTCAGTATAATGTACCTCAAGGAGGGTAAAGAATCTTTTTATTCATCATGTCAGGGTTTGGTAAAGGGCTGGAGGGAGTCATTCTAGAGCACTGGTTCTCAACAATGGTGATTTTGCTCCCCCCACCCAGAAAAGGTGGCAACATCAGGAGACACTTTGGGTCATCACAGCTATGAAGAAACAATACTAATGGCATCTAGTGGGTAAAGAACAGGGATGTCACTAAACATCTGATAATGCACAAGACATCACTCCTCCCCCACCCCCAGCAAATAATTATCCAGTCCAAGATGTCACCATGCCAACACAAAGACACCCTGCTCTGGAGAAGACCCTCCACATGGACAGGTTGAAAATGGCATTATTTTCCTTCAACGAATACCAAATACTAAAATCAGTACTAATAGCTGAAGACAAAATAAATTAAAAACTAACATCAGAAAAGTTAAAGAAGACACTGTAGTTGTTTAAAACACAGAACAAAGGAGAAGGGTCTAAGATGGTGTTGCAGGAAGTCCCTGAACTTACCTCTTCCCATAGACACGCTGAATCTACAGCTGAGTATGGACCATGTTCCTTTGAGATCATGACATGACCTGAAGCTGGCCGCTCGGCCGCTGAGCCCCCAGGCTGGACCATGTTCCTCTGAAAGTGATCTGAAAACTAGATGAGCTGCTTCTCCGCAACAAAGCATAACAGGACCACATCCAGACACCTGAGGTGAAAGAACACCTAGCTTAAAAAAACCACAAGAGTTGATGTCTATCAAACCCAAAGTGCTATAGGATACTGAGATTCTCCTTTGAAAGGGCTCATATGTGGTCTCCCTTACCCTAAGACTCAGTAAAAGACATATTAGGGCAGTGTCTCTTCCATGCAAATCCCAGGGGTTAGGGTGCTTGATCAGGGCACGACCCCCTCACTCCTCCAGAGGAAGCACAGCATTGCTGAGATCCCTCCCAACTGTGTGTCACTGCACCAAGGTTGGGATTTCCAGTGAGACTTGGAGGACTAAGAAAAGAACAAATGAAGCTCAAATTTAATAGAAGAAAAGAAATCATAAATATCAGAACAGAAATTAATGAAATAAAATAAAAAAAGACAGTAAAAAGAACAACGAAACCAAGAGCTGGTTCTTGGAAAAGATACACAAAATTGACAAAACTTTAGCTAGACTCACCCAGAAGAAGAGGTGAAAGAGAAGTTACGACTGCCACCATAGAAACACCAAGGATCATAAGAGAATACGAGAGACAACTATATACCAACAAACTGGACAACCTAGAATAAATGGATAAATTCTTAATAAGCTATAGTCTTCCAAGACTGAATCATCAAGAAATTAAAAAAAAAATTGAGTAGATTGATTTTTGCCTCCCTCTCTCTCTCTGCTCCTCTGCTGGTCATTCTCTCTCTCTCAAAACAAATAGATAAAGTAAAAAAATGGATTGAAGAGTTAAATATATGACCAAAGACCATAAAATCCCTAGAGGAAAATGTAAGCAGTAAGCTTCTTGACATTGGTCTTACCAAAGCTTTTTTGGGATCTGACTTCAAAGACAAGAGAAATAAAAGCAAAAGGAAGACATGGAGTAAGACAGAGAGACATAAACGGAGGAAAATATTGAAAAGTCTAGCATTAGGCAAAAGAGTTGAGGGATTCATTGGTGAAATTAATAACTTTTTGAAATTTTTTAAATGTTTGTTTTTGAGAGGGGGGATAGGCAGAGAGAGAGGGAAACACAGAATCCGAAGCAGGCTCCAGGCTCTGAGCTGTCAGCACAAGCCCGATGCGGGGCTCAAACCCACGAACTGTGAGATCATGACCTGAGCCGAAGTTGGATGCTTACCAACTGAGCCACCCAAGTGCCTTAATTGCTTTTTTTGAAGGAAGTTTTGTTAAATTCCATAAGCATTCAGGAAACAAATCAAAAGTGTTATGCTACAAAATAGGTGGGCTTCTTCTGAGAAACATTAATGGAGACAGAGAGTCACGGGACAGCAGTGGTCCCCACGCTTCGTGGCTGTTGTGGTAACTGATGAGAAATACATCTAAAAGGACTTGCCCAGCATGTGCCCAAGGACCAGCATGTCGGGTATTGAAGAGAATTGTTGATGTTTCACTTGGAAAGTTATTGAAGCTCTGAGGACTTTGAACTTCACCCCAAAGTCATTGAGGCTCCTGCAGAATGACTTTGATTCCAGGAGTGACAGAATTACTTCATTACTTTGAAAAAATTACTCTGGCAGCAGAATGGAAGAGGGAAAACTCTGCACTTAAAGAAGACTAATTGGGAGGCTTTTAGGAAAGTAAGAAAACCAGCTTCTAAGTTCTTCAACCGAGTCAGTGCAAAGGAAATGGGGAGGAAGAATAAACGTGAAATATCTCAGAAGTGTGATCAACAGTATATGACACATGATTGAAGGTCCAGAAGTGACAGGTGAGAACAAGATGTGCTTTATATTCTTAACATTATAAAGTATTTTTAGGTGAAAAATAAATACGAGTGGGGTGTTCAAGGAAATAAATGTCATCTCCTATGAGGACACAGTAGAATGATCTTTACTCTGTGTTACTAGCTAAGTGCTGAATAAATTTCCACAATGAATATTCAGCTTACTCCATTCTGAATTAGGTGCTGGGGATGGAGAAGCAAAACACACGCCCGTTATTCTTGATACGTGTAAGGAACATATAGTGGAGGGAACAGTATGTGGACACATTTTATATGCATAAAGTCAGGCACAGAATTAAAAAAATTATAGCCAGTGGTGGGCCCGCACAGGGGACTGAGTCTTAAATTTGAGAGGGTTTCCTGGAGATTACATCTAATCTGCAGCCTGATGATGACTGAGAATTAGTCCCCAAGACCAAGTCGGGAAGCAAGCCCAGGTCGGGTTGGCTTGGGACCATGGGAGTTTCCAATTTATGACCTTTCTAAATTCTAAAAAGTTTCCATTGCAGGTTGACAGCATGTACTTCCAGAACTCCACCAAACGAGGTAACTTTTTTGAGGTAATGATTTACAGACATCCACTCAGCCCCTGTTCCAAGTAGAAAGTAAGATGCCTTATTTCTTGTTACCCCAGAAATGTCTTGCTTACAAGATGGCAGCCGTCCTGGGACCGGTGATAGTAATAAAACATAATCTTCACCAAGTGTCCGCATAAAGTTAACCCCTTCTTTAACCTGAACGTGTAACATTTCTTACCACAAAAATGATTTCAGTTCTTCCAGCACAACCCTGAAAAATCAACTGGACATTGTTATTTTTCCAATACAATTTCTGTGATAGGTTCTCGCCGCCACCTACCCCAGGCCAATTTTCCAAACCGTGGAATTGGACCTCACGCATCAAAATCGTGCCTCATTGAGAGCAATGATTGCTTTGTAAAATCTCCTTTTCTGTACTCTAAAACTTGTAAAGGAGTGGCCATTTATAACGCAAATGTAAAACACCTTTAGCTCTTCGAATGGCTTCCAGAAATATTAGAGGTCAGATGTTCTTCTCTTAGAATTACTGTCATCTTCTTTCTTTACTTCCAATCTGGAAATAATCATACTCATTAGATCTCCAAGTTTCTGATAAGCATTTTTCCCCTTTTTTTCTTTTGGGTTTTCATGTGAACATTTTAAGTTCTTATTCTAAGGCTTTATTTTAGCCTACCTGAGCCACAATTCTTTTTAAAAACTTTTAGCAAGAGTGTCCATCTCCAATTTTTTACTGCTTGCTCAATCTCCTGAATCTTATGACCACTGACGGTTGGTCATTCACAAAATTGACTTTAGGTATTTGCCTTAAGCAGTATTTTATTTCCTACTTTAAATCAACCTAATGTGGTGAGGAAAGAATATTATTAAATTAATGCCTATGCTACCTGGAGGTATGGCTACACTTTTATTTGAAGGATCGCCTTAAGGTCAGTAATAATTATCTCAGAGATTTTAATAGATGTATTCCAACACAAGCTCAATACAATGTAGGCCTGGAAGCATTTGGCATAAATCACAGATAGGAGTCTATGCTCTCAGAATGTGTGTGTGTGTGTGTGTGTGTGTGTGTGTGTGTATTTATAACCTATATCTATCTATCTATTGATCTATCTATCTATCTATATCAATAGTTTCTTTACAATGGCCCTGTTCTACTTTTACTTCTTTAATTTAAACTCAATGTTAAGGACTAAACATTTTGTCCCCCACAAAATTCCTATTTTGAGATCTTAATCAGCAATGTAATAGTATTAGGGGATGGGGTCTTTGTGAAGTGACTAAGGCCTAAGGACAGAGCTCTTGTGTTGGGATTAGTGCTCTTATAAGAGATTCCAGAGAGATCCCTTCCTGCTTCCTCCATGTGTAGACATAACAAAAAGATGGCCATCTATGAATCATGAAGCAGGTTGTCCCCAGACACGGAATCTGCTGGAGCATTGACCTTAGACTTCCCATTCTCCAGAACCGTGAGAAACAAATGTGTGTTGTTTACATTCTATGATACAATCTCATAGCATCATGAACCGACTCCGCACTCAAAATTTGACTGGGTACAGATCGTGACTATGGTGTTAAGGGGGTGTGTGCACAGATGATGTGCCCCTGTGTGTTGAGAAGAACTCTTATAAAAAGAGAATTATGATGCTACTAAAATAAATCTTTGTTGTAATCATCTCTGAGGTTTGGGACATATTTTTTTAAGTTTATTTGTTTTGAGAGAGAGAGAGTGCAAGAACATGAGGGGAGGGGCAGAAAGAGAGGGAAAGAGAGAGAATCTTAAGCAGACTCTGTGCTGTCAGTGCGGAGCCCAATGAGGGGCTCTAACTCACAACCATGGGATCATGACCTGAGCTGACATCAAGAGTCAGACAATTAACTGAGTAAGCCACCAAGGAGCCCCTGGATGTATATTTCTGATGCGACATACCCTCGCCTCACCTGCTGAATATACATACTGTACAGGGTTATTGGCTTGATTCACCAAGTTTACACACACAATGGGCTTAGAAAAGTGTCTGGTACCAGAGAGATACTCAATGAATTGTAGCTATTGTTATGGTTTACTCTTCGATATTATTACTATTTTAGTATACAGTCTCATATACAATCCTTGGTTGATAAATGTATGTTAAATCTATTAATGAACTAATACAGAATTGGGAAGTAATGTCATTACTGCAGGTGTAGGGTCATGCCAGAAAGACAAAAGCACATTCACAGACATAACAGAAAAGGCTTTCATGAAGAATACTTTCCGGGTAAGGAAGGGGTGGTGGGAAACGAACAGGGGGTGTCCAAGCCACTGAGAAAAGCTACAGAAGACACCTTTATATTCCTCAGGGCTGAACGGATAAGGGGAAGCACTAGTTATCAGAACAAGGCAAGGGCTAGAACTATTAGCAAGAGCTATCTCACAGAAGTGTGGTCTTTTGTGGGGGAAAAGAAGCCCCCAGAAGCTCTCTCCTGCAAGGGAGCCTGTGAGTGGAGTAAATCCCCCAACCTCTCTCCTCCTGCTAAGGTCTCCTTGCAGGTGCCAGTTGGAGCCCACAGTTCCACAAGTTTGGTTGATGCAGCCTATAGCAGTCAGTCTCCAGTGCACAGAGTAGAGGGTGGATCTGGAAGGCCAGACAAAACAATAACATAGCAATAGACCTCGGGGGCAAAGGAGGCTTTAATACTGTCCTGGGGCTGAACCATGTGTGACCACAGAACGGTTTGATTGTCAGCACTAGGTATGGCCTAATGGAGTTCTTATTTTCTTCTGCTGAACTTGGGTTTTCATATATCCTAGGTATTTTATTTTATTTTTCTATATCTCCTATTTGTTTGTTTTTCTGTCATAGTAAACGCAACACCACAACAGTTACCCATACACCTCTCAATATTTGTGTGGCCAAACCATTTTTTTGCCTTACCTGTAATCTGAAAGTATTAATGTTGCTTTACCAAGAAGATGATAACTCTATCAATAATCTCCATTATTTTGGGAAAAAAGAGAACTATAATGTCACTAAAATCTTTTCTTTTTTTTAATATTTTTAATTTTTGAGAGAGAGAGAGAGTCAGAACATGAGCAGAGGAGAGGTGGACAGAGAAAGGGAGAGGGAGACACAGAATCCAAAGCAGGTTCCAGACTCCAAGCTGTCAGCACAGAGCCAGACGTGGGGCTCGAACCCACAAACTGCTAGATCATGACCTGAGCCAAAGTTGGACGCACAACTGCCTGAGCCACCCAGTCGCCCTTAAAATCTTTTCTAAAGCCAACTTTGGCCACTCTCCAGCTCTTTGCTATGTCACCTTTTTGTCTTCCCATGTCCTCCCAAGAGCAAGTCACCTGCTACCCCTTCTAATGAAAATATGTGGGGAGGGGTCTGAGTGTTTACATCTGACTTATGCAAATCATTAAGCAGCTTCTGTTAAAGACAGCTGGTCTCCTTCAGCCTTATCTCTCTCCTGCTCATTAGTTACAATGAGCAAACGGTGCCTCCTTAGGTTTTTTTGGTGAGGATTATATTCAGTATATGGTAAAGTTATTTCCAGCTTATATTTTTTCTTTCCTTACTCTCTGGGAGCTATTACAAAACAACTGACTTGGAAGGTAGAATGTAAACACTTTAATAAAAAAATAGGAAATCATAAGTTAGTACTTTTTTGAAATGGGTCAGCCCTCCAGAAAAGTGTCACTGATGGTTTTGTTTTTATCCACATATTGGGTTGAATTGCTCTGGGGGGAATAGTATGGCGGACAAAGGAAGTCAGTGCATTAGTACTTGTTTGGTGGAACCAGAGCACAGAAAGTTAACCTTTCTTTAGCGGTCCAGGAATTCTCTAGAAAATAGAGTGCCCACTATTGTCAGGCTCTTTCTTGTGAATGAGGCCACATCATCTCTGATACATCGCTCCTCGGGCAGTAAAGGGACTCTTCTCTGTCTGCACACTGGTGGCCATGACGGACTGGATACAGGAGATGTCAGTCGGCATCGTGACTTCCCTGACACAGAGCTCAGAGGAAGACTGCCATGTCCGCGGATAGAGTTTACGTGGACTATAGCAGATTGCATGCTTTGAATCTGTTTTCAAAAAGGAAAGGTTATTTGGGGGGAAAATTCAGAGTAATTTTGCTGAGTCAGCCTCAAATGGCAACACTCAAGAAAAATAGTTTAATCTACTCTTGCAAGAGAATTTTGCTGGTGGAAGGCATGGATACAGGAAATTGGCAGAAATATTCTGAGTTTTCTATTTATAGGAAGCTTGGCAGGAGCAAAGGAGAGAATATATTACTTGAAATATGCTTACTGAATTTTTTCCCTTCAACGACTCACTGGAAATAGGAAGTACTTACGAAGATGTTTAAAGCCACATAATGCCACTTATAAAAAGTGCTCTGCGATGAACTGTATGAAGCCATATTCCAAAATTATTTGTTCAACTCATGGAGACCTTCCTTTCAAAATAGCTTGATCAGAACTTGGTAATACATTATTGGGGGGAGAAAGATCTCAGTGAATATGATCGTAGTGTTCCCACTGTGAGGAAAACTGGTTCGCATCATGAATTGTAGCTAACTATCAGAAACCCGTGGACGTTTCTCCATCAGTAATTCTTACGCACATTGTTACTGAACATCTACGATATATTCAGTATTATGTTAAAGTGAAATAGGTGGCAGAGGAGAAATGTAAGAGAAGGGTCATTCCTGGTGCCCCCTCCAGTCCCTTGAGGAGATGAACATAGATGTTCAAAAGTCACCTGTGCAGGGACACCTGAGTGGCTCAGTGAGTTAAGCATCTGACTCTTGGTTTTGCCTCAGATTATGAACTCATGGTTGGTGAGTTCAAGCCCCATGCCAGGCTCTGCGCTAACAACGAGGAACATGCTTGGGATCCTCTCTTTCTCTTCTCTCTGCCCATTCCCTGCTCTCTTTCTCAAATGAATAAACTTAAAAAAAAAAAAAACAAGTCCCCCATGCAAAACTTCATGTAATAAAGAAGTACCTCCATGGATTCACCCACAATGGTATGGAAAATCCATACTATAAAACTTTAAAAACGAGAGACAGAGATTAGGTAAACACTATACATGAGTACACAGGTCATTTTTCATGGAGAGAACATGGCATTCAGTGCCGTGGATGTGGAGTAAATATGAGGAAGTGAAAGAAAGAGTGAAAATGTTTCAGAAGAGAGAAAATATCTGAGCGGGTGTGACTTCCTAGCCTCCAGAAAGAGTGAAGCAAAGATTAGATAATTTGGCACAGTGTTTATAGGCAAACTGGACATTTTGATGGGTCTTGATAAAGACAGGAATAAGGGTCCCATCCTACATGGTAGCTCTGAATTCAGAAATGTTTGAAGAATAGTGAGGCCCTGATGAACAAAAGGGGCTGTTCATGCTAGTGTAGAAATTCTGTCGGTGCGTTTCACTTTTTGAAATCCTGGGGCATTCTAGTCTCCTTCGCTTTGCCCAGGGCTGTTATTGAAGACCAAGTGGAATCCATATGAACTCTCCAAATCACCTCCATGTGCGCACCTCCACACAAGCGTTGTACATATTTTTAACCTTTTATCTTTTGAAGAACAGCATTCATGTAAAACCACTACCTCCTATCAATGTGGTCTGCTTTGAATTCACATAATTGGAATAGCTCTGCATGCATTGATTCGTATCTAGCTTCTTCAACTCAGAATTGTTTGTGAGATTCTTCTGTGGTGTGGTTCTCTAGTTTATTGATTTTTCTTGCTATGTGACATTCTGTTCCTGAAGGCACTACAACCTGTATACCCAACCTACTGCTGATGTACATTTGGGTTGTTTCCAAGTTTGGGGACTTAGTATGAATAATGCCCCTGTGAATATTCTTATTTCTTTCTCTTGGTGCACATGTGCATGTATTTCTGTTTTGAAAATCCTCAGAACTGAGGGGCACCTGGGCAGCTCAACGGATGAAGTGTCTGGCTCTTGGTTTCAGCTCAGATCATGATCTCATGGTTCATGAGTTAGAGCCCTGCATCTGGCTCTGTGCTGACAGTGCAAAGCCTGCTTGGGATTTTCTCTCTCTCTCTCTCTCTTTCTCTCTGCCCCTCCGCTCCCCCTTTAAATATATAAAAATTTTAAAAAGTTTAAAAAAATGCGCACGATTGAAATTATTGGGTCATAGTAAAAAGGTATACTAAAAGTTAGTAAATATGACCGACTGTTATCCAAAGTCACTGTATGAGCTATGATTCTGTCAACAGTATTCTGGATTCTCATTGATCTACCTACTTACCAAACAGTGAATACTGTTGGGTTGTTTTTCCCCTTGACCGTCATGGTGCATGTGTAGTGTAATCCTGTTGTGAATTTAATTTAAATTTGCTTTATAACTCAACAGGGGAAGCAAACATTTTGAAAATAAGGACCTGGTTCAGTCAGTGGAGCATGCAACTCTTGAATCTGGGGCTGTGAGTTTAAGTTCTACACTGGGCATAGAGCTTACTTAAAAAAAAAGTTTTCAAAATAATATTTCTTGGCTTACATAGATGTCTTGCTTTACACAGTGACACCCGTCTGCCTATTTTGCACTGGACTGTGCAATTGCTGTTGTTGTTTATTGATTATTTATGATTCTGGGTTCCAGTCCTCTGTTATTTGTATTGCGAGTATGTTTCATCAGACTTGGCTTAGTTTGTCTCCCTTTTATTTATGTCTGCTCTTAAGAAAGCATTCTCATTTTAATGTATCCTATCTAAGAAATTGTCGCCTTCCCAAAGTTCAAAGATATCTTTCTATTTTATCTTATAAAGACTTTTTGTTTTCCAACTCTGGGTTCCACCTAGAATTCTTTTCTGTCTTTGTATAAGTTAAAAGTCAAGTTTCATTTGAGTTTCTCATAGCCATCTAAAGGAGAGAAGAAAGGAACACTTACCAGAACCCAAAGCCAACCCACAGGGAGAAAGCCGGAAGATTCATAACTTTGGATTTCTCTTTTTGCTCCCTCGGAGTCAATGGAAGGACTTGAGTGGCTGAGACCAACAGTGATAAACTTCAGGGCAGCCTCTCAGGGCAGAGATCAAGGTGGAAACTGGGGAGTAGATGAGATTGGAGAAACCGGAGATATTTTTCCCATTAGGTCCATTGCATTTTTATTAAACTCAGTTGTCAGGGGCACCTGGGGGGCTCAGTCGGTTGAGTGTCCAACTTCAGCTCAGGTCATGATCTTGTGGTTCATGGGTTGAAGGCCCGCATCGGGCTCTGTGCTGACAGCTCAGAGCCTGGAGCCTGCTTCGGATGCTGTGTCTCCCTCTGTCTCTGCCCCTCCCCTGCTTGTGCTCTGTATCTCTCTCTAAAAAATTAATAATCATTAATTATTTTTAATATATTTTTAAAAAGTCAATCGTCAAACATTCCTCTAAGTGGATCAGACTGGCAAAATAAGACAGAAGAGTCAGTAATTAGGCAATAGGTCACCTGCTCAAGTGAAGGGCACTGAATTGTTAAGATTGGAACAAATGAAATAAGAATAAAGCACCTGTCATACATTGTTATGATATAAGGGGATATCTTTACTGGATTCAGGATATCATCCATTTGATTGGGGCTTTTGGTTCCCAATCAAGCTTCCAGGAAAAACTCTTAATTTTTTTTCCCTACCATTTTTAAGAGCTAACAGTTGCTTCTTAGTTAAAGTAAGGAATCAGGGGCAACTGGGGGGGCTCAGTTGGGAAGCCTCCGACTTTTGATTTCGGCTCAGGTCATGGTCTCACACTTTGTGCAATTGAGCTCCACGTTGGCTTCTGTCAGTGCACAGCCTGCTTGGCATTCTCTCTCTTGTGCTCTCTCTGTCCCTCTCCACACATCCTCCCTGACATAAATAAATAGGCTTTTAAAAATTAATGCATCACTGGCAATGATTAGGTTACTCTGAGCTGGGACCTATATTCAATTTCTGATGTTAGAGGCTATGGGGACAAAATGAGTCATAATTATGAGTTCAAATCCCGCGGGTGCTGTCACTGTCGCAAAAGTGTCGTAACTGACCATCCACTGTGACTCCAGCTCTGACTTGTGAAGCAGGGTCTCTGTGGAGGCATTTGCTTCTCCAAGGTTGATATTTACAGGCCCAAGTGGGACCAAGCTGTTCATGCAGTCTTGTATGGATCCGTATCCATCCCTTTATCAGACGCTGAGTGGAGAAAATTGGAAATGATAGGTCCACAGCTTCCTGGCTCTGTGATTGATACCCCAAAAAGTCAAGCATACGGGTCCTCACTGCTGCCGTAACCCCCACACCTCTTGCCAAGCCTCAGCCTTACTCCACCCCATCCCGACAAGTACCTTGCGCATCCCATGAGCCCAAAGGGGAAGCCCGTTAAATGAACTACATCCCCAAGAAGCAACAGAGTACAACAAAGATGGTAAATTATTACCCAGCCTTTCCTCAGGAAAGCAGAAATCAGAAATTCATGGGTAGGTGTAGTACGTTAAAATCAATTTTCCACTGTTCAACAAATTTCTCTCTTCTTACAACACCATGATTATGCTGGAGTTAATTACCTCTTGCTTAACTCCATCTGCCTCAATAGAAATGCAATTGGATCTATAACACATTCAGATAATGGCTTAGTATTTTTTTTTCCTTCAGAGTTCATTTTAAGTAGAATCCAGGAGATAAAAACAAAGCAAACATGAGCCTGAGAAAATAGAAATCTTCAGAGACATGCTACAATGCTATCCACAGGATTCACCAGCCAGAGGGGGTGAGGGCGCAAGTCTGGGTATCCTAATTATAATGGACACAACAGAGGAGAATCCTGGCCAGTCCCCCGTGAAGCTCCCCAAGCTGAGACGGAAAGTCTCGGGTCTCCAGCTGCGTTGGTCAAAGCCTGATGCTCTGTGCACGGCGCTGGCCCAGAGACCAGAGACCCCAAGAGCTGCAAGTCCTGTGATCTCCCCAGCTAACTGTTCCCTCCAGTGCCCAGATGGGGGGCACAGATGGCAGTGTGTCCCCCCACTTCATCCTGGGCTTTTGCGGGCACCTGGCTGGCCTGCCCCACACCCTGTGGATAGGACCACTGGCCCTGGAGAGGCCAATGGAAATGACTGCCGATTTCTCTCTGCCTGATCTTGTCTTCCAGATAACCTTACTTTTCTTTAGTTGGGCATAGTACAAGGCAGAATAAAACTCTAAAGTTTGTTCTGTTTCGATCTTATGTCATTCCTGCATTTACCCTCAAGAGCTGCTCACAACTGATTGGTGGAGGGGTGCGCAGCCTGCCGTGGCCCAGGGCCCTGAACTGGTCAGGTGCACCTGGAGCTCGGTGCTCAGAGCCTCCCCTGGCTGCTTCTGTGCCACGCGTGAGTGCTTCTCCATGTGGCAGGAGCTTTGGGGCGTGCAGGAGACCCGTTGTGTGCAGGAGCTCCTGTGTATAAAGGAGAGTCCATGTGTGCAAAGTTCCCATGTGTCCAGGAGATCCCATGTGTGCAGGAGATCCCGTGTGTGCAGATCCTGTGTGTGCAGAGTTCCCATGTATGCAGGAGATCCTGTGTGTGCAGAGTTCCCATGTGTGTGGTTCCTGGGTGTGTGCAGGAGATCCCATGTGTGCACAATTCCTGTGTGTGCATGAGACCCATTGTGTGCAGAGTCCCCATGTGTGCAGATCCCATGTGTGCAGGAGCTCCTGTGTGTGCAGGAGACCCATTGTGTGCAGAGTTCCCGTGTGTGCAGGAGATCCGGTGTGTATAGGAGCTCCCACGTGTGCCATAGCTTCTAAGATTTTCCTTGTCTACCACCAGGAGAGCTGACTCTAGCTTTCTAGGTTTCTAATTAAAACCAAATAAAGCGCTACAACAAACAAATCCAAATGGAGGGAAAGGTGTCTGGTCTCCTTATGGCAAGGACACCACACGGACCCAACCAGGTGGCTGGGGGCAGAATGTTAGGGTGAGGAGGGGCTTCCGGGTTCCACGGCTGAGGAGGCAATAGTCAGGTGGTCAGGACCGTGCTTCCTTACTCAGGGAGACTCACAGTCTCACGGCCCAGAGACCCCAGCTATGGAAGACCCCTCAGTTTGACTTTAGTAGTCGAAATTTCTAATATAATTATATCAACTGCAATGTCCCCCACCCACCACCTCCAAAAAGAGAAGAAAAGACCGTTCATGTTGCCTCTAGGTTTTTTTTTTTTAACACAGCTGAAATATTTCAATGAAACTTTGAGCATAATAAAGAAAGTTTCAAGATGCTACTTCCAAGCTGATCTAAGAAGCACACGAACTGTTTTCTCACTGACTCTGTAGGAAGGTACACTGATCGTCAAGCTTATTGTGGTGAAATGCAGATTCCCGCCATTGTCCTCAAGCCCCCAGAGCACCAGGGGAAATAGGCTCTCCTCCGACAGGTACGTGGTGGTGAAATGCCCTCCTTATTGCTCATCTTCACCATCCTCTGTGTGAGCCAATGTGGTGCTTACTTCTAAGTGCCCCGCAAAAACTCATATTCAGAATGCACCCGGTCTCAATAGAGAGGAAGGCATTAGAGATACAGCATGAAGTAAAGTATCTGTCTGTAAGAAGCTCCCTGAAGAAGTGCATAAATTATTCAAACACGCAAGTACCCAGTCTACCCGGAACGCTTAATGATGTATTTTTATCTGGCCCATGGCCACATGCTGTGCACTCAACTGTAACTGTCCTTAATTGTGAAAACATGATAAAATCTGGAAATCCGTCCTGCTCCAGGCACACTTCACTGCAAGCCCAGGAGGGTTTGCATGTGGAGATAACCGATCTTTTTCTGTCTGGATCTGATTGTTTGCTCCCTGCAATCAGAAATTCTCTACAAACCCTGGTCCCTCCCAAGCCTAGCCTGATTTGGAACCACTCTCTGTCCTTAGTGAAGATGAAGAGGGGCACCTGGGTGGCTCAGTTGGTTGAGCGGCCGACTTTGGCTCAGGTCATGATCTCACAGTTCGTGGGTTCAAGCCCTGCATCAGGCTCTGTGCCGACAGCTTGGAGCCTGGAGCCTGCTTCAGATTCTGTGTCTCCTGTTCTCTCTGCCCCTCCCTTGCTCATGCTCTCTCTCCCTCTCTCTCTCTCGCCCCTCCCTCCCTCAAAAATAAGTAAATATTAGAAAAAATTTAATGAAGATAGCTCTCCTGGCATGTAAGGGAGGGTCAAAGTACTAGCATCAAACTTGCAAAATGCGTTTCTGCATCAGCTTCAAAAGAAGAATAAAGCAAACAAATATATATACACACTCTCTTTGTCTGTACACAAGTCTGAGGTGGTATTCTGGTGGTGCAGAGCTGGGGCAGGAAAAAGGCAGAAGGGCAGGATGTTCTCAGAACCATGACTGGGTGGTATCAAGGCTTGAGTGCCACGTACAAGGAACAGACTGGTAGAGACATTCAGTCTTGTAGGAGTGTGGTGGGGGCGGCTCTGTGGCCCTCCCCTCTGCTTTGAGGTGAAGAATGACATGCTCATTGCTGGGATCAGTCATGGTGTCAGAAAAAAAAAAAAAAGAGGCAGTTAAGATATAAGAAACACTCAAACAGGAGCAGCAGATCCTGAAGGAGGATGTGCTGTTTAGCGACGGAACGATGCAGGGGGGAAGCGAGAGATTTGCTTGGTGACAAACAAGAAGGTAGATGCGGTTCCGAATTCAGGCTGTGCGTTCTATCCTTCTCTGAGGAGGGATGGAGACACCGGGACCAGCACTGACAGGAGGCCATCACCTTTGGATCCACTATTAATAGACTGGGCCCAAATTCAAGGAAAGACTAGAACACTCAACACAAAAATGGACATATTTACTTCCAATTAAGAAAATTATTGCAAAACATCGGTAGGATCAAGCTTCCTGTCAGAGCAGACAAAGACAGGGAAATTATAAAATTTGTGATGACCCAGAAGGTTGTGAAATGTCCCATCCCCAGTCCCAGTTGTGAGTTTAAGGGTGTCATTCAGTGATACCCTGAGCATAACAACACAAAGAAATCTAGCTTTCAAAACCAATAACAATTCAATGTATGCATGTCCGAGAGTCCTTCAAAGCACAGAAATTCAAGGCATATGCAAACATGGAGAGGAGAGACATCATCCTACCCAATGGTTGGTTTCATTCACTTGACCTTCAAAAGCTACCAGGTAATAAAAAAGCGAGGGGTAGATGTTGTGCACTCGTTCCTCCAACTCCTGGATAGGTAGCTATTCAAATAGAATCTCTGTGTATGAAATATTCCTACAAAGGTTTTTTTTGTTTATTAAAAAATTTTTTATTATTAATTTTGAGAGAGAAAGTGACAGCATGAGTCCTGGAGGGTCATAGAGAGAAGGAGACACAGAATCTGAAGCAGGCTCCAGGCTCTGAGCTAGCTGTCAGCACAGAGCCCGATGCGGGGCTCAAACCCATGAACCAGGAGATCATGACCTGAGCCAAAGTCAGATGCTCAACCGACTGAGCCACCCAGGTGCCCCTATAAAGGTCTTAAAAGTATTTGCATACATAATGGTGAATAAAAAAAAGTGTTATCTCAAAACCTAGAAGAGAGTCCTCTGAAAATGGATGTGGTAACATTAAAGTTTAACTTACTCAGTTTTCAGTGAAACACGAAGAGTAATGGACTTGGGACTTAAGGTGAAGATAATAGATTTCCTTAGTAAGCATCCAGTCCAGCTGATGGTTCTAGGAGCTGCCATTTGGCCAGATATTGACCACTTGCCTGATCTTATTGGAAAGATCTCATGACTGAATATGTTAGCCCATTAGCTCTGATTGCTGTCAATGTGGGTAAAAACGAAGGTTTCAACCAGTGACGGAGAGAACAGATCTCTTACCCAAGTCTTTTTAGACTGAATTTCTAGATGATCTTTCCAATAATCTTGTTAGTCTGTGGAAATGTGGTTTCAGATAGTTTATCAAGTGACTGTGGATTGGAGGCTCCCTATCGCATCAGAAGAGGACTTTCAAACAGGAAGGCGACGCTGATGGCTGCTGGGTGAGAATCCCGAGGTCTTGTTATTTACGATGTCACACTGGGTCTATATTTAGGAACTCCCCAGAATACGTCCGCAGATGGAATGGTTGGAAATAGAGTGGCCATTTGGAGCAACTTCAACAACAAGTGTTCGAAAATGAATCAGATCAGGAGTACTTAAAATAAGTGACTTGGGGAACGAATATGTAGCACCCAGAATTTTCACATCAGCAGTCCTTTTTGTGTGCTAGAATTCACATCTGCATGTGATGTAGGGCACGCGATTAACTTCCCTTGTAATTAAGAGCTTAAGTTCTCTCAAATCAACATTTAAACCCCTGTGATACTTTGAGGGACATGAAAGTAATAGTTTTCTGTGGCTGGGAATGTTTTAGGTCATCAATCAGAGTCAAATTTTCAGTGACAGGCATTATTCATTTCCTATCAAAATTCTTTCTTCTTTTTTTTTCCCTAAAGTCTGAATCCCATTTTGGTTTAGAATATCAGGATATCCAGTGTCACCTGGGTGGCTCAGTCGGTTGAGCATCCCACTTCGGCTCAGGTCATGATCTCGAGGTTCGTGGGTTTGAGCTCCGCGTCAGGCTCTGGGCTGACAGCTCAGAGCCTGGAGCCTGTGTCTCCCTCTCTCTCTGACCCTTCCCCGCTCACCATGTCTCTCTGTCTCTGTCTCTCTCTCTCTCAAAGATTAAAAAAAAAAGAATATCAGAATATCCAGGGATACCTGGGTGACTCAGTCCATTATGCGTCCAACTCTTGATATCAGCTCAGGTTGTGATCTTGCAGTAGTGGGATTGAGCCCCTTGCAGGCTCTGTGCTGAACATGGAGACTTCTTGGGGTTCTCTCTCTCTTCCTATCCTCTGCTCTCTCTCTGTCTCCCTCAAAATAAATTAACATTAAGAAGAAAATATCAATATACCTAATTAAGTATATTCACATGCTGCTAGAGGAGATCACATGACCTGTGATACGGTCAGTGATACAGACAGACTCAGGCAGCATGCACGGTTAGCACCTTTCTTTCCCTCTGTAGGGGAGGAAAACTTTTCCCTTCTCTTCTAGGTTCTTCAGTGGGCCTAAAATTAAATTGATGCAAGACAGGTTACCAGGAGAAAAAGAAACTGAATTCTGTACCTGTGGGTGCCACACAAAGTCATGAGAAGTCCTCTCGGCTAATCAGACAATTGAGGCTAATGTGCCATCCTGAGCCAAGGGGAAGGAGGTGAGAGCTGCGGCTCCACAGGGAAGGAAGACATTTCGTAAGAAGATGAGAAGAGCAAATGTTTGGTAAACAAATGTTTACCAGGCCATAAGGATAAGACTTTCTAATGGGAAAATAGAGGTACAGGTTGCATATTTGAATGCTTTTATGCAGTTGAGGAGAACACAATAGCCTTTCTGGGAGCGCCTGGGTGGCTCAGTGGGCTGGGAGTCCGACTTGAGCTCAGGTCATGACTTCCGCTTGTGGGTTCGAGCCCCACGTCGGGCTCTGTGCGGACAGCTTAGGGCCTGGAGCCTGCTTCCGATTCTGTGTCTCCCTCTCTCTCTCTACCCCTCCCCTGTTCACGCTCTGTCTTCGTTTCTCTTTCTCTCTCTCAAAAATAAATATTAAAAAAAAAAAAAGCTATCTGGAGTCTATTATTGAGACTTGATTGTCTCCAGCTCAAAATAATCCACATGCTAACGTGGTACATTCTAGGGTCACTAATTCTTCTCACCCTCCCTTCTTTTTCTTTAAATCTCTAGAACTGAGCCAACGGCCTTGAGGCATCAAAAGGTCATTTGGTGTCCAGAAGAAAGAAAACCACACACAGAGCAAGGAGATAAGAAACAACCTCATGTCATCATTCGTCTTTTTTTTTTTTATTAAATACATTTGACATGTAACCTTGTATAAGTTTAACATATACAATGTATTACCTCCATACATTTATATATTATAATATGGTTGTCGACTACAGACCAAATTATTGTCTATATTTCTTACACTGTGTATTAGCTCTCCATACCTTTTTTGTTACTTGTTACAAGTTTGTATTTTCATGTCCTGGTAACCAGTGTAACTGTTTTAGATTCCACCCCTAAGACCTGCGCTCCCAGCACCGTGACCTCTGGGAGCCCGAGGGAGCCCGAGGCCATGAATCTTTGTGGTTAGCCTTTGCTCATCAGATAGTTTCTTTTCTCTTGCTTTAGCGTTTGTTTTGTTTTTAAAGTGAACTCTTTTCTAAATGACACACATAATTATATATTTATCCCTTCGCCAAATATTAACCCTTATATAATAATTACCTAATGGAAGATAGCCACAAAAAGACAACTGTTTTTTCTGATGCTTTGGGATATGTTGATGCTCTGTGAAGATATGGAATAAAAACTTGAGATTTTTATCAGAAATATTTTTAAACATCAGAACAGGAGTCATTCTCATGGATTTTCCCACATAGATTATTTAACTTCTCTGTGCTCTGTCTTCTCATTCACGATGCTTGATTATTAATATTACCATATGTAATTCTAATAATTGATCATATAGGACTTCACCAAGCACGTTAACCATAATGAGATGTCCAGGTTTTGTGGGTTCCTTTTCCTCTATCTTTCTCATCACTCTTTACCTATGATAGTGTATCACACAAAGAGAAGCCACAGAGAATCTTTCGTAACTTGAGAACTCGAAACAAAATGTTAAAGTCACCAGTCATCAATTTCTTTTTTTAATGTTTATTTATTTATTTTGAGAGAGAGAAAGACACAGACAGAGAGAGAGAGACAAAACAAGTGGGGGAGGGGCAGAGAGAGAGGTAGGGAGAGAATCCCAAGCAGGTTCCCCTCTGTAACACAGAGCCCAACATGGGGCTCAATCTCATGAATCGTGAGATATGACCTGAGCCGAAATGAAGAGTTGATGCTTAATTGACTGAGCCCCCCAAGCACTCCATTAATTATCAATTTCTAATTGATAACACATGCTGTACTCATAAAGTGCATTCATGTGTGATGTTTGTCCACACACACACACACACACACATCTGTTGTGTGGATATAGTTTCTATTCACAAGATGGGCAGCTTCAGCCATGCTGGTCATACCAATGGCCATATTTTGAAAATGTAGGAAGGCTGCACATTACGGAGTTCACACCTTCTAAGTCTCTGATCTGTTTGCTTCTCACACTGGTTTTTCAAAGCATCGGTGTGTTAATATCAACAGAAAATAAGCACATCCCTAGGTGTCAGTACCATTGAATTCTGGACTTTGTTGCCAACTCTCAGGTGGTTTGTTTCAAAGAAGTTCAACACAAAACTCTTTATCCATCCTCACATAAGCACTTCATTAAACGATTCTTCACTTAACATGATTATATAACTACTTTCCATATGCTTCCTACAATACCTACACCCAAAAAATGACATTTTAATACTTTTTTCCTATTCTCTTTTATCTACTTTTTCTCTGGTATTGTGACTATAATAAGAATCACTAGCACTAGTGATTAAACCGCAAACTACTTTGTGTAAGTATAAAAATTTTTGTTTTGATGGTTAATTATTAAATTATTATAATATGAAAATGTTGATTTCACTGTGATGATTTTTATTAAAATTTCTATTACCATATTGGATAGCTACCATTAGTTATGATATAGTCCTTCAATAGGATGGTGATTTAGAAAGTTAATTTTGTCAGGATGATAAGTGTGTTGGGTAAGATCTCATAAGTAGAAGATGAAGATAAGAGAATTAAGGCAAAAAACTTGGCCTTTACTCTCTTAATCTTATCTGTAGAAGAAACATGGAATTCTGGAAGAATCTGTTTGGAATTTATTTTTCAGTACTAAAATGCATGAACCTTTATTGATTTCATAACTCCAAAATTTAAACTAATTTCAAATGATTAAAATACACCCCCAAAAGAAGAATCAAGAGACTTTTTAATGTAGGAAAACGCCTAAATGCACAAACTTTAATGAGTCTTGCCTTAATTAAGAAAGTGAACCTCCTCGTGTGTTCTATTTATTCACTAAGTCATGGAAAATAACAAACATCTGTATCCTTCAATAAAAGACCGAAGGAAACGTAGCAAATATCAAACAGGAATGAGATTTCCGTCAACATGCTCTCAGGGTCAGACATGTTCTCACACCAACATAGAGGCATATCAGTTTTGGAGAGTGACCAATCTGACGATTTACCCGAGATATAGAGCTACCATTTATACATATGTCCAGAAGCCCTTGAATGTTCTAGAACTATGGGTAACACATGAACAGCAGGTATCCTAGCCACAATTTTTAAACCACACTGTTTCCTTGGATGATAAACTTTTCCAGAATCACCCTAGCACCCAGATGAAGATCCCAACTCTACCACAAGCTGTGAGATTTCGTGAAATCGCTTTATCCATTAGTGCCTTCAATAGCGCAATAGCAGCTTCTACCTAGAGGGGTTTCTAGAAAGGTAAGAAAGAGTGTGAGCAGAGCAGCCGACTCACATCGGCTGTTTCACATTTCACTGTTGCATTTCCAGGTGGGCTTGGGAATTCAGTGAGGAATATTCCACTTACTCTACTTTGTGGTAAATGTACAATGACCGAGGTCAAAGACAGAAATGGCCCTTCAGCTCTTAATGTCACAGACATCGGTGTTTTGGTTTCATGTGAACTGTGGGGGTAGGGATTTTTGTTTAGCTCATAGTTGTAAGACAACTCGAAAATCAGTTTCTGAAAGATACTTGGTTTTCAATAAATATTTGGTGAGTACTAACAACCCCTTTTTCCTAGAGGAATCTTGTTTTATAACACTTCCCATCTTCCGCGTCACATCTTCAAATATAAGAAAGCTATCGTTTCTTCCTTGGCCTGGCATTTATCTTACCTGGCTAAAGGAAACCCACTTTGTAGCAAACACATTTGCTCTTTCCAAGGTAAATTAGCCTATGATCAGGCTAGATAAAACATGATTTAAGAAGCTGGACCAATAGCTGGCTGTATTTTTCCTTCCAGAGCACATTACCGTGGATGATTTCCCCCATCAGTTACCACTTCAAACAGTAGATGAAAATGCCATTCCTGGAAGTCTATAAAAAGCGCAATAAAATGAATCACAACCAAGCTTAAAAGCATGTTTGAAGGCAGAAATTAAAATAAAGTGTAAATTCTTCACCAGAAGCCAGGAATAATTTAGGTTCATTTGTGCTGCTGGGTTTGTAACTAAATTAACTTCACATATTAGGTGTGACACAGTCTGCTTATCACTGCGGTTAATACTAAAACAATGACACAACATTATCAACTGGAGGAATAAAGTGGTGACATGAATGAAGGCAGCATAACAGGCGTTAAGTCTAGTGTCTTCCTCAAGAGATATTTGATATGCACTCTTCCTACATCACTGACTCCGGGATTGCTATTTGGAGGACAAAATCAATATTACAGAATTACGGACTCAAGACAGACCTGTTTTAATCAGTTCATTTCCAGAGAAGCCAAGATTTAGGAGGAAAAAAAGGGGAGGGGTGAGAGATTTAACCTGACTTTCCCAATTCCTGATAATAAATTATTTTGTCCTACTTAGTTGGACACAGTCATTTATTTTTGTCCCCAATTTTACCTCTCTCCTCTTCCAGAACGAATTCCAGCCTTGATGAACTCAGAGCGGCAATTCAGCAGACAGAAACTAGAGCCCTCTGCAAAGGCAGACGCAGAGCCCAGAGACACACAAGGAATCATGCGCTGTCCCGATGCTAAGTCCTTCACTGGTGCCCAGACATCCCGCAGGAAGGGGCTGGACCTTTCATCAAGTTCCCTTCCTCGTGCCTGGACCTCTCAGTGGTGACTGTCCAGAGCGGGGGACAAAGGCAGAACTTGTGCACAGGCACGAGCCCATGACGGCTGCTGTGAACCAGTTACACCAGCCTGTGGGCAGCAGGGTCTGTTTAGAACCTTCCCCGAGCATGCTCTGTGCCGGCGGCGTGATGAAGGAATCGGACCTCAGCTCTAGCGGTAAACACAGCGCCGTCACCGGACGGCCTTCCTCATCTTCTCAAACCGTCTAAGTCCAAGGACACGTTTTCTTTGCTTTACTCTCTTTTGCCCTTTTGTATTAAGTCTCCGCGACACGGATCATTTGTGAAATATAATAGAATGAGTTACTAGAATGATCTGAAGCACTTAAAAAAAAGGCGTACACACAAATGATGCCCTGGTAGTTTTCTGACTTGGTTCAACAAAAATATGTTTACTTTCTATTAAATATAATCCAAGGGTAATATAAAATAAAAAGAATTATATGAATTAAAAGTAAGTGTAAAAATGGGGCGCCTGGGTGGCCCAGTCGGTTTGGGGTCCCACTTGGGCTCAGGTCATGATCTCACAGTTCGTGGGCTCCAGTCCCATGTCAGGCTCTGTGCTGACAGCTAGCTCAGAGCCTGGAGCCTGCTTCAGATTCTGTGTCTCCCTCTCTCTCTGCCCCTCCTCCACTCGTGCTCTGCTTCTCTCTGTCTCAATAATAAATAAAAACATAAAAAAATTAAAAAAGAAATGTAAAATCTATCCATTTTGTTCCTTGAAAATATGTTTATGAGTGATCAATACAGACAAGTATTATTACCCTCATACCTACGATTGTTCAGTAGTAACTAAACAGAAATTAGAATTGAAAGTTTGATTTCCAATACCAACACATATAGATGAGCTTTTCATAAACATTGATATATCAATATTTAAGGTTTTTAATGTGACCAATGGACTTATTTTTGTTTGTTAACCTATCTTGTCCAGATGAATTGATAACATGTTTTAACACCTGTAATATACATCCAAATTGTTTCCATTTTATAATAATCATACCTTTGGTACAGGAACTGGTCTTTCTGAAGTATGGTCATAGGAATGGAAAAAGAAACAAAACTTAAAACAGTTTATGGAAGCCCAGGACTTTTATTTTAACTTTAATCCAAAGGAAATCAAAAGATGCTTCAAAAAGAAACAAAGAAATTTTCAAAATTCATCTTTAATGCATTAGTAGCTAATTCAAGCAAATTGTCGTGTATAATTATGGCTAGATTTAAATACTCTTTGGATGACAGTAATGGATTCTGTATCACTAAAAGATCATTTAAATATAACTATAATTTTTTCATTTATAAATTGACCTATAAACCCATAATTTCCTGCCCATACAGATCTTCTTTGGTTACAACAAATATTCAAAACATTTTATCAAATTTGTAAAGTGTTTGTCGATAATTTCCCATAAGTAGGCAACATGAAGACCATCATTAACTTGATCCAGAACCGTTAAATCACAGAACTTGTCATAATCATCTGTAGAAATTCTATTCTTCAGAAGTTGTTAATTTTGCTTTCTAATTATGTCTGTTCTTGAATGACATTTCATTCCTTCCCGGCATGGATAATTCAGATTAGGAAAAATGCCAAAGATATAAAGCAACATGCAAACACTGCTGTTTAATCTACTTGTTTACCCTTGCTTCTTTTTTTATATATGTTTATTTATTCATTTGAAAGAGAGAAAGCACACACAGGGGTGGGGCAGAGAGAGGGAGAGAGAGAATCCCAAGTAGGCTCTACACCATCAGAGCAGAGCCCAATGCAGGGTTCGAAAACTGCAAAATCCTGGCTGAAATCAAGAGTCGGACGCCTAACCCACTGAGCCACCCAGGTGCTCCTATGCTTGTTTCGTATTTCAGAACATGGATTGGCCATCCTGCAGTGCAAACATCCTCAGCTGAATTCTTCCCAATGATCACTCTCAGGCTTCAGCATTCGTACTAGTTATTCATAATCAATGTCTACTTTATCAAATGATGATCACAATAGTCTAAACTGTAAAGCATTCGACTGTACATGATTCACAGATGTCACTAGAACACCACGCAGAATTCAGCTCAGCCCACTTGGGGTGGGGAGGCAAGGCCTTCTCCGTGACAGGATTACTAGGTTCACATTTACAAGGCAGCTCCATAATCTGGGTGAACACCCAGAATGTTCTCGTCAACGTATCTATGTCATCTCCACAATTGTCTGCACAGCACTTAAACTCCAAATCGCATTTGATGATAGTGTAATATTTTGTAGTTTATGTAGTTTAGAGCTAGTTGTGTTTGTCAGAATCAAGGCTGAAAAACATAACAATGATTTTCCTTTATTTTGCTGTCAAGTTCAAATAACACATATGCCAAAAGCCCAAAGAAGTGCCATGTTAGCAACATCTGGGCAATTCAGAGGCTGCCTTAGTAGTGACGGGGCTGGATGGATGCACAGCCCACCCAGCTTTTAGAAGCAAACATCCCTGATGCAGTCTTCACTGACACATGGGCTTAGTAACCATGTTAGAAAGAAGAAATACGACGTGTAAGACCCTCTAAGGCATCAGTCTTTAGGCGTGAAATATTGAACAACTGCTCTGTTAACTCTTTAACGTAATGTTCTTTCTATCAAATAAATCTTTGGTTTTGAACTTCTTTCTGCATTCTATACTTGTAAATGTTGCTTGCGTTTTGATGGGTCACTGCTTCATTAGACAGCGTGTCTCCCAAAATAACACACTCTGGCTTTAACACTTGACCCTCAATTACGGTTTCAAAACAAAACTCAAATCATGATGAATCATACCGCCAAATAAAACTAAAAAAAAAAAGAAGGCAGTAAAAAGAAACATTAACCTAACTGCATTATAAATGAATATATAACTAGATGGTAGAGGGTGAGGAAAAAGGAATGAATGTTGACTTATATTCTGGATCTAAAGACAAAAACTATGTAGAAACATGGTACTATGGTTAGTAAATTTGCTTCTTAGGAGAGTGTAGGTTAGTAATAGTGATACTGCAGGCTAGTATTGAACAAATAGCTAAATATATTGGGGATGAGGAGAGTCAGGTTTCTTTCTTTTAAGTTTGTTCATTTATTTTGAGAGAGAGAGAGAGAGTGTGTGTTGGGGGAAGGACAGAGAAAGACAGAGAGAAATGACTACAGAGAAGTGCACATATGTGACTAGTACTGACAAGCAAGAGAAAAGTCGTCATGTTCACAGTCCCCACCCATTTTTGAAAGAAAGAGATTATACGGGTGTGAACCCTGGGGATGGGGATCTAACGGGTCATTTTAGCAGTCCGCCCACCACAAGGATAATCACCAAAAAAACTTACTGCCTACAGTTAATGGAGTTGGATGGACAGCATGCCCCTTGAAATCAGAAATCAGACACTTCCCGTAGAATAAGAACAGCACCTAATGTAAATATTTTATTGAGTTCGTAGTCAATGCTTCAAGACAAGAAACAGAAATTAGGTTCATAAGGATTTTAAATGATGAAATTAAAATGTTGCTGTATTTATGGTCAAACAGCATAAAACAACACTCGAAGATTTTTGTATAAATGGTGAAGGTCAATATATGAAATTAACCATTACCAGATTCAAACATGTTATTAGAGATCCACAATTATAAATTAACTTTTGACATACTATAGTTTGCAACTGCATCGAGAAACATCACCTCCCCAGAAATAAAGCTGCAGAAAAGATTCAATATATTGAGGCAGAAAAATGCTAAGATTGTTGAGAAAACTTTCAAGGGCCTAAATAGAGTGAAAAATACATCACCTTTTTAAATCCAAAGACTAATATTATGAAGATATTAATATTCTGCTAAAATCTAGAGATTCCATTGAATCCCAATAGAAAATAAAACAGATTTTAAATATGGAAACTGAGAAGCTGCTTCTAAAAAGTCATGTAGAAAGGCAAACCCATAGTATACCTATGCTCCTTGATTTCTAGGTGTTTCTCAAAGTGGCATTAAGCAAAGCAAGGCTATATTGGACTATAGATAGCAAATAGACTGATGGGTCTATAAGACGCCAAAAACAGACCACCCAATTGTGGTTTTATTAATTACTTTGTGATGCTTCAGAGCAGAGGAGGGAGGGCTAGCCTCTTTAATAAATAGTGGTAAATCAGGTGCAGAACAATATGAAAAGCGGTAATTGAACTTGACATCAACATTACATCATATCCACAATGCAATTATCCCAAGAGGATAAAGTTAAATGCTTTTTTTCTAGAAGATAAAATTTCTAGAAGATAACTCAGCAGAATATCATTCTGATTCTGGAACATTAACACTGGGGATTTCTGTTCATCAGGGGGCACTATCGAAAGTGACGGAAAAGTTATGGATTTCAGGAAGTATTTGTCTTACATATAATGGAAAGAAACTCTTATAAGTAATATAAATAAAATACTTCCTGCCAATAATTAAATGGTATCTACCATAACAGAAAAAATAGGTAATTTCAATGGGCCATTCAAAATAGCACAGAAAAGGAAAGATCAAATTAAACCCAAAATGAGATACTATAACACACCATCAGAATCATGAACATGCGGATGAATGACAATACCCATTTGTTGCTGGAGATATGGGAAGAAAGGAAATATTATACACTACTGGGGGACGCCTGGGTGGCTCAGTCAGTTAAGCATCCGACTTCAGCTCAGGTCATGATGTCAAGTTTATGAGGTCTAGCCCTGTGTCAGGCTCTGTGCTGACACCTCAGAGCCTGGAGCCTGCTTTGGATTCTTTGCCTTCTTCTCTCTCTGCCCCTCTCCTGCCTCGCACTTTCTCTCTCTCAAAAAAATAAATAAACATTAAAAAAAGAAATCTGATACACTATTGCTAGTGTTGGTGCTATTTGGAGCAACCAAGTGGGAGCGCCGTGGGGAACGATCCACAAAAAGGGACGTACACCTACCAGAGCACGTAGCTAAGGCACGACTAGATCTTAAAACAGAAGCGCTAACAGTAGATCTGTAATTCACCCACCTTTTTCTTCTTGGATCAACCAAGGAAATGCTGACGTAGAACCGATCTCCTAGTGAATATGATGTTTTGCCAGCAGAAAAGTTACTGACGGGGGTCTTTTCAATCTAAAAATTACTTTGATCAACATATACCTGGTAGGTCCAGATTGTGGGTTTCAAGTCAATGGAGAGTTTCTCAATCTGTCATATATGTAAATTTGAATGACACATTTATGAATGGAAGTTGGTCACCTAATGTGACTTTACCTCTGTGTGACAAATCTAAATTACTTCAACTATACTGACACATATGACAGACACAGTGAGCTCTTGTCTGCCGTTCGAAAACCAGAGTGGTGCCCAGTTGAGGGAAGGGGACAGCTTGAAGGCTATTTCTGCCTCTGGGGTTTGCCCAAGGAGAAATAGCATCCTAGAGCTGCATTGCTTGTCTTGGAATCATTCAGTAAGCTTGATGTTGGTCTATAACGCTTATGAGTTTGCTTTGACAAGTCTGTCATTTGTAGGGACACAGTCTGGGTCTGTGGCAGGGCTATCTTTCAGGTCCACAAATCATACTGGGAAAGGCACCTTTTGATTAAACATACGGCGAGGAGAAGAAAATGTGATGCGATTCTGATTTGTTTATGCATCTTTGGTATAAAGTGGTGAGAGACTGAGGGCCCTGGACACATCCCTTATCCATGGGATTTGCAAGAAATAGAGGCCAAGAGGTCTGGCGAAGTGAGGGGAGAAAAGATTTTAGGAAGAGAAGACGTTAGTAAATGCCATTTCCTAAATGCTATCAGCATTGTCAACACGTGAACTAAAGGAAGAAATAAGATGGAAGAGAGATTCTAGACCAGCTCTCTAAGTTCTAGAAGGCACGGTCTTGCCTCCATGGCCATCCGGGCAGACATAATATCCACTTGCAAAAATAGCTCACAACCTAGAATCACACAGAAGAGGCCAGAACTACCCGGATCATGGTCAGGTTATCACAGATGGCAGAGGTAGGTCTGTGACAGAGTGGGGGCATTTTACGAGGCAAATCAAGAAAAAGCTGATGCACACATGGTCAGCATGGATTCTCAGAATACACAACCCAGGGGGCACATGGCCAGTTGCACAAACGAGTGTGTGGGAGGGAAAATTGGAGTTTATAACATATTTCCAAGTAAACACAGACCCTTCCAAATGCTATGGGAACTATCTGGTTGCAATGCTTAAAAGTAGAAGTTTAGGAGCTCCTGCGTGGCTCAGTTGGTTAAACGTCAGACTCCTGGTTTCCTCTCAGGTCCTGATCTCACAGTTTTGTGGGTTCAAGTGCTGCATCAGGCTCTGTGCTGACACGCTTCAATTTAATCTGTGGAATCTGAAAAAAAAATATTGATGGGACATTCAGGATCTGCTTGCCTCTGATCCAGCCAGGATTTAAGGCTGGTTACAGAGATATGCCCAGGATGAACCAACTTTGGTAGGGGAAACTTTTGATGCTGGATGGTAAGCTGCAGGGAAACCCATGGGAGACAGAGACGGAACTCGAAATGACCTCCGAGTGGAAACTGGATGGTACAAAGGTATGGTTGAGGGTACTGGGAAGGCCATGTTTCAACTGCAAATCAGAAACTCCCTGCAGGTGTGGCTCTTCCACTGTTACCTAAGAAACAGAATTTAGGATTAAAATCCTAGATCTCTGCCTGTACCATTCAGCCAACACGATGATAATCAAGGCCGCCCTTTGTCTATGGAACCTTAGGAACTGCTGGAACATTCTTCCGTAGAAACACCAAGCAAGAGAGAATGGAAACAAGAAACCACTTCTCTGATGAAGAAAAGAGTTCAACTGGGAGAATGGTTCTCCCTAACCCCATTGTTATTAAATTTATTTTGGCCGGGACCAAGGCAGAGGGCTGGGCTCACGGAGACCACTGACTGCGCTGGTGAAATGCTGTGTGCAATTGTGTCTTCAGCCGTGCGCCCGGTATGGTAAAGAATGTGGCAGAACAGCACGAGGCCAAGGGGGACTGGCTTTTTCACACCAGGCTTGATTCCTTCTTTTCCATCCTGCTTTGGAATCTAGCAGAGCACAATTTGCATCCGTGTCCGATGACCTCCAGTTCACTTTCCCATCATTGCCATAGGGATATTTAAATCCAGCTTCATCTTCTCAGAAACTACCGGACTGAGATTTGGTCTTGATAAACCTTCAGGATAAGTTGGTGATCCTCACCGATCTGTCATTTTAATCGGCCCTTGGGAGAAAGAAGAGAGGGAGGATTTAAGGACTGTAATCAAACGCATGACAAATAGAGGCTTCGAGAATACGCCCAGCTCCAACTCGATGCCGGGTCTCGTCTGAGAAATTTTGGAAATTGCAGGAGACAAAACAAGTACGAACATCTTTAAAACTATAAGAAATAAATTGTTTTCTTTCATTGATCCGCCCTTACAGAGGAAGGGAATAGAGGCTCAGGGCTTGTTGAAGTTTGGGCAGAAACACATCCCCCACTAGGAATCCTGCTGGGCCCTATTTACAAAGTCACAAGGAATTGATCTAAATTTACACTGAGCCCTGAGCAGAAATAACAATCAATGTTTACAAAGGGCTGCTGAGGAAGCAAGTATAGCCGGGATGTAAATATCTACTGGATGCTTTTTGAAGTGTCTGCAACCAGAAGGCGTGTGGCACCTGGCAGGGGTCCAGTACTGTGACTCAGCAGATCCATTCCCCAGAGCAGCGACTGTACGGAGCCCAGTTGGAGGACAGCCCCTAGCTTGCTTCTGGATAATAGAGACATAGATAACCCTGAGATCTGAAATGCCTACCAGGCAGAGAAAGGTTTGCTTTCTCTGAGGGGGTAGAACTCAGCAGAGCTCACTGATCAAAGTGAAATTGTTTATTCCGAAGTCCAAGACAGTTAGTTCACCTCTTTCCTGAGCATGGAGCTCCCTTGCTTCTGACAGTAAGGGTCCCTGCCCTTGCTACCCTGTTGGGCTGAACTGTAATTCTTTCCGGCTAAGACTAAACAATGTCCTTGGTTAGTTCCTTGTTTCACACATGGAAGTTTCTGGATTCAGGATCGGGTGCCTTAAAGCTGTGGTAGAGAAAAAGAGTGGTCAATCTGCAGGCTGAGTGGAGCGGAAGCCACACATTTGGTGATGGAGAATAAGGGGATTTATGCCCTCAGAGGAGTGTGGTTATTTAGGGAAGCTTAAGCCAATAGCCTACAGACTTGCTATTGTGAACGCAGCCCTGGGAGATTGTACCATAAGGTATAGCCAAAGTAAATTTCTATGTAAATTGAGGAGAAAAATTAAGGTCAGTGAGGCTTATACTGGTTCAAAAGGAAATTGGAATATGAAGCCAGACCCCTTGATCAAATCTTACAACTCGTTTCATTACATGACCATGCATCTGTGTGTCACAACAGGGTATAGATACAGCACTGATGCACAGTCCTCCTGTGTAGACGAAAACAGCGAGCCTAGTAGGAAACTGAGCTCAATGTCAGTAGAAAATAACCTGAGGATGATTTTACATAGAACTGAAGTCCCAAAGACAAAAGACTGCGTAAAGTTGGCAAGAGAATGAAATAGAACATAGAGGTATGGGTGCATGTGTAGGGTGGGGACTCTACAAGTGTATGCCAAGGGGAATTGACACTTGTCCTAAGCTAAACGTTTCACATTCTGCAGTGGAAACAGAAGTAGCCACAGAAAGAAAATATAAGAATAAGAAAATATGATAGGGGCATCTGGGTGGCTAAGTCAATTAAGCGTCTGACTCTTGATTTTGGCTCAGGTCATAATCTCGTGGTTCATGAGATCAGCCCAGTGTCAGGGTCCATGCTGAAAGTGCAGAGCCTGCTTAGGAGTCTCTCTCCCTCTCTCTCTCTGCCCTTCCCCCGCCCTCTCAAAATAAATACATAAAATTAAAAAAAGAAAATATAGCAAAATCATCAAAGTCATTACCATAGGTAATATTCCATCAATTGGACCCACATGATTGTGTTCCTCTGAACACAGAGGAATACAGTGTTCCTCACTGCTAGAAATGGCAAAGATGGCCAAGGAAATGTGATGGACTTTGCACATTACTTACCATCACTTCAGAGTCTTTCATAATCTTCTACAAACTGGAATGGGGAATTAAAACAGATGATGAGAATGGACTGACAAATCGCTAAGTCAATCCTAGAATTATGTGTCCGTAGGTTGAAGCAAATAGCCCACATTTTGTCTTCCCATCTCACTGAGGTTTTCTTTCCTTTCACCTCATCTATTCTCCAGGGTGAGGGGGGGTGTTCTTGAGTGTACAATGAAGGGCATTATTGCAGAGTCAAATATAATGTCTGCGGGACATTACATTAATGTCTGTAATCTGCTACCTCTGAATTTAACCTTGTACATTCTTACTACGATTCTTGGGGGTAGATCATAATCTCACCCCAGCTAGCTAAATTAGGATTAACAGAAGTTCTTCCTTTTTAAATCCTAGGACATCTCCTGGGAAATTCCACGAAGCAGAAGACATGGCACACGTGATATTACTAACCATTCCCAGGTAAGCAGGATCACCAAACTTAAAGTCTACACAGTGTATAGATTTTAGATTTTTGATTTTAGATTTTAGAAATACAAATAGGGGCGCCTGGGTGGCTCAGTCGGTTGAGCATCCCTCTTCGCTCAGGTCATGATCTCCTAGTCCATGGGTTCGACCCCCTGTCGAGCTCTGTGCTGACAGCTCAGAGCCTGGAGCCTGCTTTAGATTCTGAGTCTACCTCTCTCTCTGCCCCTGTCCTGCTCATGCTCTGTTCTCACTCTCTCTCAAAAATGAATAAACATTAAAAAAAATACCTCAACTGAAATCTTTCAAAGCTAGAGCAAATGCCTAATTCCACAAGACATCACAGTCGACCCCCAGATCACCTCTTGGAACTCGACTTCTGATTATTTCTACCCCTGCCCCCCACCTCTTAGAGCACACCTCTTACATTCACCCCAGGACGGTCCCTGACTTCTCGCGAGACTCTGATCAGCGTTCATAAACGTGGCACATTTGGGGGTCATCTGCCCTTGGCCCCTATACCTTAAACTTATGCAGTTACGTGTGTTGATTATATCCCAATAAAACTGGAAAAAAGTAGAAAAAAATCATTTTAAGCCATTTGGGTTTGAGGATTATTTGCCACACTGTATAACCGGGCCCACGCTGATGAACATAATGTTTTCTATTTTGTCTTATTTATAATGTGCCTTTCCTCATTCCATAGGAAAGAAATTTTTGTATTTCCTTCACTGTTTTAACTTCAGTTCCTAAACAGCTGCCTTCATACAGATGATTCTTAAAGCTAAGTTGTTGGGTGAAAGTGAAGACATGTCTTCCGGTCTACCAGTTTGATATCCTAGAGAAATCCTGCACAGCTACCTAGAAATGCACACAGGAGAGCTTATGGCAAACTGCTATAATTGAAAAGCAAAAACTCATAAGCAAAATTGAAAACAAATATAAAATCTATCATGTGTCTTTGTTTCAAATTTTTATTTAAATTCTAATGAGTTAGCACACAGCACAATATTGGTTTTAGGAATCCAGTTCAGTGTTTCATCTCTTACACACACCTGTCGCACCCATCACTCATCACAACAAATGTCCTCTTTAATGCCCATCTAGCCCATCCCCCAGCCACATCCCTCCATCAACCGGCAGTTTGTTCTCTATCATTAAGGCTCTCTCGTGGTTGGTTTCCCTGCCTTCTTTTCTATTATCGGTTGAAGAGATAACTCATTGTGTTATTTTCTTACAATGGAATAGCATAAAATAATAATTTGTAAGAAAGAATGAATGACCATTTTCAACAGCACGCTGGGATCCCAGCAATCTAGTATGGAGTGGGAAAAAGATCAACAAAACATCCATGGAGTCCAATGCCATTTATTTAAATTTTTAAAAATGACGTAGATGAACTGCTACAACTTCGAAGGTAAAATGCACATGTAAAAACTGGAGCACCTGGGTGGCTCAGTCAAGTAAGTTTCTGACTTCAGCTCAGATCATGATCTCATGGTTTGTGGGTTCAAGCCCCACATCAGGCTCTGTGCTGACAGCTCAGCGCCTGGAGCCTGCTTCAGATTCAGTGTCTCCCTCTCTCTCTGCCCCTCCCACATTCACGCTCTATTTCTCTCTGTCTCAATAAATAAACACCAAATTTTTTTAAATGCATATGTAAAAATAAAATTGCATAATAAATCCAGTTCTTTATAAACACAGATTTCGGAAGGCTGGTCCTTGGGAAATGGAGGCAGGTAGGTGGCATAGGAAGGGGCTCGCTGGAAATGCTCAGCAATGGTTAGGGCCTCTTTCTTAACCTGAACTGCAGACACGTGTTTGTGTGCTATCTGCTCCAGTTTTCTCCGGGCCTTATAAATATACTTATGTAATTCCTCTTATGCGTAAAATGTGTAATGCACATGTGCAAAAAAATTTAACAAAAAAGCAAGAAACGGTCCAGTTGAATTATGTTTTTGAAAAGCATCCCTGAACCAGGGCATTGAAATGGGATGCGCTAATAATAGCGCTGTCATTCTTCAGCTGCGGGGCTCTCCTCCACTGCCTGTGCCTCCATGGATTTTCACCCTGACCTGTCTGCCTGCGAACATTGCGGTGAGAGAAAATCCAGTAACTACAAACGGGACTTGTTTTGCATTATTGCCTCTGAGCCAGATGTGAGGCCAAGCATTTAATCTATTGAATCCTTTTCAAACTACATCAAAGCCACGTGACCGTCTCCATTTTACGAAAGACATTGAAGATCAAAAGAGTTAAGAAAATTATTTCAAGGGGCACCTGGGTGGCTCAGTCCGTTAAACATCCAGTTTTGACTCAGGTCATGATCTCATTGTTTGTGAGACAGAGCCCTGCATCAGGCTCTCTGCTATCAGCACAGAGCCTACTTAGGATCCACTATCCACTATCTATCTGCCCCTCCCCCACTCATGTTGTCTCTCTCTCTCTCTCAAAAATAAAAAATATAAATAAATAAATAAATAAATATGCGTTTAAAAAAAAGAAATTATGGGTAGCTTAGTTGGTTTAGCACCCAACTTCAGCTCAGGTCATGGTCTTGCAGCTCCTGAGTTTGAGTCCCATGTCAGGCTCTGTGCTGACAGCTCAGAGCCTGGAGCCTGCTTCAGATTCTGTGTCTCCCTCTCTCTCTGCCCCTCCCCTGCTCACGCTGTCTCTCTGTTTCAAAAATAAATAAACATTAAAATTTTTTTCATAAATAAAAAAATTATTTCAAGGTCACTCAACTGGTAAGCAGAGGGGCTTGAATTGTGTCCTTATGTCGGACAACGTTAAAGTCTGTGCCGTTCTAGCAAGTGCTTAGGAAGCCCATGGGAAAGCATTCTGTGATATTGGCTAATTTGATGTAAATTAGCAAGAAAGTTCTATCATTTCTCTTTGCAAACCATCTCACACTGTAGGTGGGGCTTACCATCATCTGCCACCGGTTGGAAAGTCTCATTGCTTTGAGAAGGAGACCATTGCTGTGGAGTGATGCCTGCAGTCTTTGCCATGATGGTGCTGGGGTCTGCTGTGTGCTCTGCCCCTAGCTACCGTGATTTCACCTGGGCACCATCGATGAACTGTGCTGTTGCAGGTCCCAGATGAAGCGCTCAGGAGATGCATCACTCCTGCAGATAACTAGCTAGTAGACGCCTTTCCCCGCTGTGCCCTCCCTGGACCGGGAGGGATGACCCTTCATTTGAGGACTGAGTGCTGGCTGCTGTCATAAGGACAAGACATGGTCCTTGATTTCCTGGAGCTTGTGTCCTGGGGGAAGGGCGAAGTCAGCCAACAAGGAAGCAAATGAACAGAAGAGATGATTCCAGACAGCTGCATACGCCTCCTGGACAATATGACAGCATGTGACATGGTAGTATCAGCAAAGGTGGGGAGAGAAAGGGGTGCTTTTGACTGAGGTCAGAGAGAGGCTTTCCATCTGATCTGAGATGAAAGAACAAGGCCAGCACGAAGCCCCTGGGTCATAATGGATCCCGCCAAGGGCACAGAAATCAGAAGCCCCAAAGCCAGACCAAGAGGGGCACAATGCAGAGAGGAAAATAGAAGTTGTGGCAGGAGCTTGAGGGCTGCGAAGAGAGGGAGGCATGATGCGGACAGTGCTGAGTGGGACCATCCCTGCAGACCCCCAGGGGAACACAACCCCCCAGGGGCTTACATTTCAGTTTTGTTCTTGTGAAGGCACTTGTCACAGTGGGATCTCGGATGGCCTTCTCCCCTAGTCTCAACCTTAATTTAAGACCTGCCTTTCTGCACTGACTTAGAACCTATGGCCAAGTTCACACCACACTGAAAGCTCTGAGCTCAGAGAGACCTCACCCAGCTCCCAGTCACCACTGCCTTGTTGCCTGTCCCTGCTCACTGTGGGGTCACAGCCCTCACCTTGCTCCAGGAGAATCTTTAGAAGCTCATGTATACCAGGGGTTCAGATCGGACCCCACCATGCCAGGCTTTGGCCAAGTTCTGGAGACCAGTTCCTACCCTTGAACTTCCATAATCCTTAGAATCCTGAGTAGCTGATCTGTGGGTCTGGCTCACTTGGTAAAACTAGAATTTTGTGGCTAAACAAAACCCTGTGTCTCAGACTACTCCCTGATGACAAGTTTCGCTGATGACTCTTGGTTCACTTTTTCATCTGGGTAATAATAATAATAATGGAACTTATTAAACAAAAATCTTTCCTACATTATCTTCTCTAAGCCTTACCCAGCCCAGTGAAGTAGGCCCTATTATTTCTTTTTTAATTGTAGTGAGAGCATTTAACATGAGACCTACCCTCTTAACAAAACTTCAAAGTGTCACTCACTGTAGATGTGCTGTTGTAGAGCAAGTTTCTAGAACCTATGTAACATGTCTTCTCTGAAACTTTACAGCCACTGTATTTCTATGAGATCATGCAGTATTTGTCATTCTAGGGCTGGTTTACTGCACTTCGCATAATGTCCTCCGAGTTTGTCACTATTGTCCAGTATTTCAGGATATTACCTTCTTTTTCAAGGCTGATAATATTCCACTGTACACATATATGCCACATTTCCCTTATTCAACCATTGATGGCCACTTGGGTTGTTTACATGTCTTGGCTCTTGTACATAACGCTACAGTGGGGTGCAAATACCTCTCTGTGATCCTGATTTTAATTCCTTTGGATAAAAATAGGATTGCTGGATCATAAGGTAGTTCTATTTTTAATCTTTTGAGGAACCTCCATGCTGTTTTCCACAGTGGCTGCACCAGTTTGCATTCCCACCAACAGTGCAAGAAGATTTCAACTTCTCAGTAATAGTTATTACCTTTTTTCTTTTCTTTCTGTCTCTTTCTTTCTTTCTTTCTTTCTTTCTTTCTTTCTTTCTTTCTCTTTCCATCTCTTACTCCCTTTCTCCTTTTCTTTCTGTCTTCCCTCTCTCGCTCCTTCCTTCCGTCCTTCCTTCCTCCTTTTCTTTCCTTCCTTTCCTTTCCTTTCGTTTCCTCTCTTCCCCTCTCCCCCCTCCCCTCCTTTTCCTTTCCCTTCCCTATTGGTAATAACCATTCTGACAGGTGTGAGGTGATAACTTACTGTGGTTTTGATTCCCATATCCCTGCTGATAAGTGATGTTGAGCATCTTTTCATATGTGGATTGCTCATGCGTTTGTCTTCTTTGGATAAACATCTCAAGTTCTTTGCTCATTTTTATAACTTTTTTTGCTATTGAGTTGTAGCAGTTCTTATACATTTCATATACTAACCCTTTATCTGATATATGGTTTGCAAACATTTTCTTCCATGAAATAGGCCCTATTATTATCGCACTTGATATGTGTAAGAACACTGAGGATAAAACTTGATTGGAGATGTGCTCAAAGTCAGGTGTTTGGTGATAAAGCCTTTACCTTGAAGGTTCTCCATCACAGCAAGGGCTCTATACCTCTACCTTCATGGGTCTCTGGATGTATCCATTCATGGGGCCACCCCTGCCCCACTGCACATTACCGATCCCACCTGCTCACCAAGGACACTCTGGGACAGGAACATTTACTATCCCCATATTTATGAGAGAGAAAAATGTAGGTTTAGCAATGGAAAGGTCTAATATCTGGACATGGGTCCTGCCAGTCTCTGTAGTCACCTGGGCCACCACTGTACAGCTGTGACACAAAACCATGGCTTCCTTGGACAACTAGAACCCGTCTGCGGCCCAAGGTGTCCCTGGACCCCGTATGCCAAGTTCAGCCTCTCAGCCTCACATCTTGGTTTCTCTCAGTGATCTTAGGCAAGTCATCAGACAAGCCAAGAACTATGCAGTTGTTAGGTCAGGCCTCCTTGTGATCTGCTTTTGCAATAGGACAGACGTCGCCATGGTTTTGTTTTCCTTTAGGAGTTAATTATAGTACCCATCCAAATGATTGTATCAGGAACTGCTTTCTTAGCAAATTTCTCCTCCTGTGAGTAATACTAGACTAAGAGCCATACCATTCATGCTGAGGCTGAGGAAGAGTCCCTTCTTGCATGGTGGAGATGGACAGGATGCAGGTGGGGAGCCCCCGGTAGACCATGCTAGAGCCCCATCTGCTCTAGAGACACCACTCCTGCTGTGAAACCTCTTTCTGAGACGCATCCTGGTGACCACATTTGTTCTACCTTGGGAATTCATCAAAGAGGGCCTTAATACCCCAAGAATCCTTGCTTCTCTTGTATAGGATAATCGGTCCCAGAAGCAATCCCCCTCCAAGGATTCTGATAGGAATCAGCCCAGCTCTGCAACCCTGGGTACTTTCTCTTCCAGGGGCTTTGATCTCAGGGCTTCCCAGGGCTTCCTGAAAGGGTCTTTGATCCTTCTGTTACGCACTAGACTCCGTGTCCTTGCTCACAAACACAGGGATTAAGAACACGAGACGTAAACAGAGTTAGGATATCTTTTAAACACTTTCAAAACTCAAAAACAAAATCATAATCCTATCGAAATGCAGTAAAAACCCAACACATTTACACTAACTTCCTATTGGTTCATCATCCCAGGTTACAGGGATAGATTTCCAGTAGGCATGTACCCTGGCTATGGATGTAGGGGAAGATTTCTTATGTGACACACATGCACACACACACACAACATGGACATAAACATACACATGTGTTATAGTCTAGATTTCTTATACAAAACACATGCAAACACACAGTATGCTCATCTACACATGCACATGTTATAGTCTAGATTTGAATTACAGGACAATTTCTGTAAAGTCACTCACTAAATGTCAGCCATCACTACCTCTGATTGGGTAAGGGGGATATTTTGGATGAGGTGAGAAGGACATGCAGGGATGATAAATGCGAGCACATATATTTTAATCTATGGGGTTTTTATCCTGAAACGTAATCAATTATTACATAAAATCATTTTAAGAGGAGAAAACCCATTGAAAAGGGTGTTAATACCGACAGGGGATAATTGTGTTGGAAATAATTATTATGGAAAAGCAATACTAGGTCCAGATTTTATCAGAGGTTTTCAGCCTTCCAGTGATTATTAAGCAGTGAGGAAGCATGGTTATGAAGCCCGTCTGGACCTGGGTCTGCACGTTGTGGGATGGAAATGCACAGTGAGCAGAGCAAAGGAGCCTGAGCGTTGGACCACAGATCCCAGTGTGGCAGGAGCCAGGGCACAGACCTCATGAAAACCCTGAGGACACAGTGACCAGAGATGCAGGCGGGAAATGAGGAGATGGAGCAGAATGTTTCACGTGGTGGAAAAGTCCTTTCTCTTACTCATGTGAAAGGCCACAGTGAGGCCCAATGCAAGGAGAGATGGGTGCAATGTGCTCAGGCGGGCGCCCTGCACCCAGGTGAGGGTAATGCACCCAGGTTGGTGTCCTGCACTAGGCGAAGGTCAGGCTAGATGGTGACTGGAATGCTCCTCTAAGAGGCGAAAGGAAGGGATCGATGAGTGTCATTATTTCCAGTTAAACTCTTGCATAGAATTATTTTTGAGATATTCAGGGCTCCTGGGTGTCTCAGTCAGTTGTGCGTCTAACTCCTGATCTTGGCGCAGGCCATGATCTCAGGGCTCATGAGTTCAAGCCCTGCATCAGGGCATGGGCTTGAAGCCAACACGCAGTTTTCCTATCTCATTGGATACAGCTCAGCGTGGGATTGTGAGAGTTCTCATCCTTACTGCAGCCCAGTGTGAGATAGGGTGCAGCCGTGAAGAATAATGGGATTAGGAGATCAGTTGAGTTAGGAAGAAACTGAAAGAGACAGAAAAGAGCATACTCCACAGACCAGGCATCTTCATCAAGTTAAAGCAGAGGCACAGTGAGTGTGAAATAGGGAGGGTGTGATATTACTAATGGTGGAACCAGGGAAAAGGGTCCTGAGGGTTCTAGTTGGAATCCGCCCAGATTAAGTGAAATCCTTACCTCTGGTGGGATTGCAATTTGGTGATGGTGACTCATGCAACCCTTGGAGTTGAGAAAGTCAGGAATCTAAATCTATAGGGCATTGAATGTATACCAAAATGAATCTTATACCTATGGATGAGGGCAGTTGTTAGGGCGTAAAGACATGCTTATATTATCTATGAACTATGAGGAGTGGTTGGTGGATGATGACAATAAAGAGGAACAAGAGTCGATGGCAAGGATGCCTGATGTGAAGTTGACCATAATGTCAAAAACATAAAGACCTGGAAACAAGGAGTCCAAACAAGAGGCAGTCACTTTCGGTGACTGGGTTGTGCTTGAATTTTGACTTTTCACTGAAGGGACTAGACATGATCTGGCAAATCTGGCAAAGGTTCAGGCTTTAATTAAAATCAGAAGGTATGGAAGGTTCTGATTCAGGGTTTGGCTGTGAGAGGATGCTGTGTTGGGGAAGCACAGGAGGAATAACGGGGTGAAGAACAAAGCACAGAGCAACCCTGGTCTCCAGAATAGCTTGATTTTGGTGGACGAACTCGAGTCTTCGTGCCCTTGGCTGACCTCTGAGATCCCCTGGAGTTGGGTGCTCAAGAGATTTACATGCTAATCTACATGTAAATGTGGTTCTAAGGCTGAAGAATGGCAACAGTGGTTTAATTTGGGTTTGGTCAGGAAAACAAGCTATGCTTGAACTTGAAGTCAAAGTTGGTCAGTGTTGATGATTTTAATAAAGGGACATAGAGGCGTGCGCCGTACTGGAAGAGCTGGGGTGGCGGGGGGGCTGGGAATCTAAGGACGTTATCTCAGCGGGGATCACAAATATGAGAGAGACTCACATGCTGGTCAGCGGCAGCGAATGGTGGCTCTCCGGTGTCGGGGACTGCCATGTTTCTGTCTGCCTCAAGGCAAGGATTATTCACTCAGCAGAGTGAGCAGTAAACAA
>PJEM01005531.1:65747-128503 GCA_004023845.1 Helogale parvula | reverse complement strand
AGAACCGAGGCTGAGGAAGGGGCCAGCTGAGGGAAGAGGAGGCCGCGGAGGAGCACCCCTGGAGCCTGGCGGCTCTCCCCCACCCCCCTCCCCTCTGTGGGGCAGACGGGGCACAGTCGCAGGGCAGGTGGCCGCTGCCGGCCTGCACGGTCCGCCTTGGGGACAGCACAGCCTGGCCCGAGGGTGTCCCTGGCTGAGACCCCGGCTCACGCTCAGCCCGCCATCAAGTGCTTCCCCCACGACTGTCATCAGGTAGGTCAGGACCGGCCTCGGGCTGGGGGGGTGGCGAGGAGGGCAGGCGGGGAGGAAGGGCCAGGGGTCCCGCAGGGCAGCGGGGCTCCGGGGCTGCAGGGGCCTGGCGAGCTGGTGACGGACACTCGACGCCCGGCCGCGACCCTGGGGAAGCGGCGGGGGCCGGGGCACAGGCGAGGCCCTGCCCTGTGCTCCCCTCCCGGGGGGCCAGGACCCCCGATGGCGACCCGGGGAGGGGCAGGGGCTCGGCCGGTCCAAGGCCTGAGTCCAGGGCCGCCGCCCTCGCCGCCGCCACCTGAGAACCGCATCACGGGAGACCCGTGTCCCAGCCTTACTTACAGAGGCAGATCAAACTCCCAAGCAGAACAGAAGCAACAGAAATTTGGTGATACAAAAGTAGACAGTGCCACCAAAATGGCGATCTACTACGGGGAATCTGGGAAGCGACAGTAGGAAAATGACGAACGTCATGATTTTCGTAAGTTAACAACAGGATACGGCAGATTATCGCCGTAATGCAGAGTAGGAAGATAGCTGACGAAGTTTAACTTGCAAAATTGATCAAAACTTTTATGAAAACCAAACAGATGTAACTTCTTTATATCAGTTTAAAAATCTGTTATAAAGTAAGGATCTTCGTTAGCCTGCGGGTGATATGTAGATATGATTCCACTTATGTAACAGCCTAGTAAACGTTACCTCAGCTAAATAGGTAACGTCATTCGATAAACAAAAAGTGCGCAATATCTCTACTCAGATGAAGTGATTTTCTTTCTAGAAAAACCAAGAGATCTCAGAAAAAATGAATAGCTTACAAAGGAGCTGTATACACACTAGTGGGCGGTTTCCCAAAGTCTCACGATGAAACAGATGAGACAATTTAAAGGAAAAGGTTTCTACATGAGAGCAACAATACGTAACAAACGGGAGTAAATCCCCAGTGGTTTCGGGTGAAAAGTTGAGCAGATTAAGACACACATGGCGCGGGAGGGAAGAGCGCGTGCTGTCCGTGCGCTCATGCTCACGTACGAGGGAGGAAGAACTTTAATCAAGATGCCAACTGCAAGAGAAAGGTAGGTCTGGACCAAATGATACTGGAAAAAAGGTGTCAGAAAATGTCTAAAAATGCGATCCACTGTGACATTCGTTGCTGGCACTTGTCTTTGTGGCCGGCTCCAGGCAGCCCTTCGTGATTCCACTCTGGCTCTGTCTCTAAACTACGCGGGGAGGCACACGGGCACAGAGATTCTGCCCATCTCAAGTCGTTACCGCCAGCACCCTGTGGCTCAACATCTGCTACGAGCTGACCAGACACGACGCCAATCTTTGTCACGTGAATGAATGCGGTTAGGAATGTGAAGGAGGCGGTATTTGCCATACAGTCTGAAATGCATGTTTTAATGCTCCCTGGGTCTCGACCAGAGACTTGTTCTGCCTCTGGAGAAGGAGCCACATTCCGTAAGGACATGCTCCGCTGGGGCTGAAATCCGCCGCAGGTCCAACCCCTTCCCTCCCTGCGGTGGTGACCGGCACCCAGACGCCCCAGATATGACTTCTAGTTCCTAAAAGACGGTCATCAAGGCACAGCGTCTGTGAACTTCGAGCACGCGTCGCTGTGCTCCTTCCATTGCCCTCGAATTTCTGCAGTCTCTCCGTGGTCATACGCCAGGTCCCAGCTCTTTACTGAGGCAGGAAATCGGCACTGCCCGCCCTGCGGTTGCCTCTGGGGCCGCGAGTCAGGTGCTCGAGGGAACAAACCCGCCGCGTGGGAGCAGCCTCCGGGGCGGGGTCTCCTGCGGAGCCCGATGCACTGACGTGCTGACTCGGAGGCACATCGGCCAGGCCGCGAGCCTGTCCTCAGAACAGCGGTGCAGAGAGGAGAGTCATTAACTCCGTGGTTACAGAATTTTTAATGAATTCTGGATTTGCTTCTAACCCTTAGCGCTCTAGGTTATAAAGTAAAATCCTCTTTTTTGTAACGCAGAGATCCTTTATGCTTTATTGAGGTATCATTGTGGTAGCACTTTTCTATTCGTCTATCCTATAGGAAAACCAAAGAGCTCACTGGGGATGTTTAGAACCCCTGGAAAAGCCCTTCTCCGGGCGCACTGACCACAGTTTTCACTTTTTAGATTGTTGTCTGCACCGGTGCCCATCTGGGCCCTGGAGGGGAGAGGCCGCTGGGCGTGGGCCCGCCCGTGCAGGGGTGGGGGCCCACTTAGAATGCGGGCACACTCCTCTCCAAGACCCAGCTTCTCATAACTTACCTCCCCCAACCCCCGAGAAAATGGGGAGCCATCAGTGAAAGCCACCCTCCTCTGTTCACTTTCAGAATCTCAACACTTCCGTGTCCTCCCTGATTTCAAATAACCCACCTGCCCTGAGTCCTGCCATTCCTGTTTTGGGAGCCGGCCCAGGGTCTCCATTCTAAAACACGCCTGTGCTGGGTCCTGTGTGGTCTTCACGTCTGACCGCCGGCAGGTGGCTGGGGCTCCGTCGAACGGTCTTCCGGGTTCCCGGGCTGGGGCTGGGGTCAGGCAGCCGTACGCAGTCCCGCCACACCTGTGACGCACGGCCCTGCCTCCCTCCCTCCCCAACGATTTATTCCATTTCTCAGTCTCACAAGGTAACCACCCCTCTGGGGAGAGGGGACTCCCTTTTCTTCCTGTCTTTTTCCCACAAAAACACAATGTCATGTTCAGCTCACATGTGCCGGCAGAGTGGGCCTTCAGGGAAGGGAGAGAGGCTCCGAGAGGGAAGCAGTTCATTGACACCGGTGAGCTGGTCCAGGCCCTGCAGTGCGACCTGCCCCCACCCCTGGGGGGTCCTGCTCCGTGGCGAAGGGGCCACGCACAAGAGCGCCCAGGCACGGCCCCGCGTGTGCTTACTGTGTGTGTGTGTGTGTGTGTGTGTGTGTGTGTGTAGATACACTGTGCACTGCACAGGACACTGGGGGTCCCATTGAATCTCTCAAGATTAAGCCTCAGCTAGACATTGAGGAATGGGGGGCAATTAGCCACCCAAAGAATAGGAGACGTTTTCCAGGCATGAAAGACAGATTTAGCCCCAGCACAGACGTGTGAGGATGATGTGCGTGCTGGGAGAGACGGGCAGTTGCCTGCGGATCACAAAACGGGGAACAGGGAGAGACAAACTGGAGAAGTGGCTGGGGAGGCGTTCTGTATCGTGTTCACAGCCGAGACTTGATCCTACGTATTTAACATTGCTTTCTCCCACGCACTTGAGGGAGTTTAGGAAGTGACCTCCTGCGCCCGTGTCCGCCCAGGAGTGCGGATGCACAGTGGGGCTGGGACGTGGCCGATGTGACGCTCGGGGCAACGCAGACGGCCAGCCCTCCGGACGCCGCCGGAGAGGGAGCCAGGGGATCACGCCCACCCGGGACCCGAAGCGCTGCTCAGGGATGGTCAGCCAGGACCATGGTCCCCGCGCCCCCGCATGTCCGCACCTGGTCAACCACGAACCGCGGTCCCCACGCCCCCAAGCGTCCACACCTGGTCAGCCAGGACCACGGTCCCCACGCCCCCACATGTCCGCACCTGGTCAACCACGAACCGCGGTCCCCACACCCCCGCGTGTCCGTACCTGGTCAGCCAGGACCACGGTTCCCGCGCCCCCACACGTCCACACCTGGTCAGCCAGGACCATGGTCCCCGCGCCCCCGCACGTCCACCCCTGGTCAACCACGAACCGTGGTCCCCATGCCTCCGAGCGTCCGCACCTGGTCAGCCAGGACCACGGTCCCCACACCCCTGCGCACCCGCACGTCCGTACCTGGTCAGCCTGGACAGCGGTCCCCACGACCCCGCGCATCCACACCTGGTCAGCCAGGACCACGGTTCCTGCGCCCCTGCGCCCCTGCGGGTCCACCCCTGGTCAACCACGAACCGCAGTCCCCACGCCCCCATGGGTCTGCACCTGGTCAACCACGAACTGCGGTCCCCACGCCCCTGAGCGTCCGCACCTGGTCAGCCAGGACCATGGTCCCTGCGCCCCCGCAGGTCCACCCCTGGTCAACCACGAACCATGGTCCCCGCGCCCCCGCACGTCCGCACCTCGCACACAGGTGACGGCACCTTCCTCTCCATCCCCCGGAGTCACCACTCTGCACCCACAGAGCTTCACCACACTTCCGGCTCCCCTGTACACCACGGCTGAGACGGCAGAAGGATTTCTAGCTCCCACGTGCTGATGAGTCCCCAAGGCCACCGCTCCTGTTGGAAAGGAAAGGAAGCCTGCCGAGACTTTCATCCGTCCTGGAGTGGGGTCACCGTGCAGCCGGGCTCCCCGACTCTCTCCCCGATCCTGGTGGAAGGACTACTTAGAACCAGACTCTGGAAACCTGTTCGCGGCCCAGTGCTTTTGCCAGGTGCCGGCACCCTGGCCTCCGGGGACCCGCGGGATCCACGCCCAGAGGCGGCGGCTTCTCCGCGAGGACCCCGGCTGGCCCGCGGGAGGGGTCTGGGGGCCGCAGTCTTCCTGACCCCCGGGTCTCTCCCCACGCCCCTGAGTGCACGCCCCTTGTGGTGTTCGGGCTGGTTCAGTAAGATTCTGCTCTTTGGGGTCCATCCTCTCCTCCAGCAGCGGAGGCCGTCACAACTACCAGCCCCACAGGGGACCCTGCTCTGCCCTGGGCGGGACACATCTCGAAGCTGGCTGCCAAAGGGACACCTGGCATGGGAAGTCCTTGGACACGGCTTCCTAGAGAGAATAAAAGCACCCCCCTAAGGGATGGACGGGGGATGGGTTAGGGTCTCTCCCCGGGACCAGGGTGTCAGCCAGTGAAACGCTCGTGGGCCCCCGGCTCGGTGGACGGGAAGCACAGGAAGTCCAGCGACACCCTGACAGGACAGCGCTCGGCAGCCCCTGCTAGCCGCAGCCCTCGTGCCAGGAACTGCAGCCCACGTGCCAGGAGCCGCCAGCCCGCGTGCCAGGAGCCGCACACCCGTGTGCCAGGAGCCGTCAGCCGGCGGACCTGCTCCTACCCCGAGCACCATCTCCATCTGCTGCTCCCTGTTCTGGGCAAACACAGCGCTCGTCGGCTCCGGCACGAGGTCCAAGCTCAGGGAGGGCCGGTGCCCAAGGCCATGTACGATGTGGCTCAGCCTCATAAATCCACACTTCTCATCCTACTCCTCTGCACAGCACCTCTCATCCTGCCTCGTCTCCCACCCAGCTGTCTCCCCACCTCATGTGCTCACAGCCCTCTAATTTGCCAGGCGAAGTCAGGGTCTTGCCCAAAGGCAGGGGAGCGGAGTATCTTGTACAGAGGTTACGGGGGCAGCCGCGCTGTGTGCCGGCAGCCTGCACATCCCTCAGGACCCAGAACCGCATACACACAGATCTGCGGGACAGGATAGGACGTAACGTAGACGTGTCTACGTGTGCGTGTGCATAGTGTATCTACACGCACACACACGCACGCACACACACATACGCGCACACGCGCGCACACATGCACACGCACGCACACGCGCACGCACACGCGCACGCACACAGTAAGCCCGCTGTACCACAAACGTGCGCACGCACAGGATGTATCGCATACTGGGCGGTACGTTCACACACCATATATCCGACATGCATGCGCACCTGTACAGATTCCTCTTAAGTACATATCTTTGTCCTGTTTTCCCACAGGTGAAAACTAAAGTCAACTACATAAAGTAACTTGCTCAGGGTTGCAGTAACCCACGAAACATCACCTTTTCCAAGGTCCACAGCTTTGCCGTTCCTTCTTTAACCCCAAACACCGCGCCCCTCCCGCACCGGCCCCTCCGTTGTCCCTCCCGTAGCTCTGGTCTAGACTCGGTATTGCAGTATTTATTCTCAGTCTCTCACCATATCTACCAGTGAAGAGCACACGGGAAGCCAACCGAAATACGTCGATATATTCTCTACTAGATGCTGTTGGCCTCCTTGCTGCCCCGTCCTGGTCCCCAGATCAGCAGCACTGCATTCAACTAGGGAACATTCTAGAAATTCAGAATCTGCATTGCCCTGGAAATGCAGTAGGTCCTAATTCAGACCTACTAAGTCAGAATCTGCAATTTAATGAAATCCCAAGGTGATTCATAAGCAAGTAGAAGTCTGAGAAGCAGTGATCTAACCTATATTTTTAGTTAAAATGTTTCTCAAAGCTGGCCAGTTTTTACAAAATGTTTATTTTCATAAAGCGCACAAACAGGGAAGAAACAGGGAAGGGCAGAGAGAGGGACCCAAGCCGGCTCCAGCTCAGCGCAGAGCCCCGTGCAGGGCTCCATCCTGCGAACTGTGAGATCGTGACCAGAGCCAAAATCAAGAGCCGGATGCCTACCTGACGGAGTTGACCAGTTTTTTGACCATGAAATGCGTACACTTCCTGGCAGGCCTGCAGGGGAGCGAGGATGTCGCTGAGGTAGACCTGTCCGCCTGGGCGGTGTGTAGGGCGCGGGGAGAGTGGCGGGACGGAGTGGACTTCTGGGTGCAGTGGCCGTGCGAGGATTATAGACGCTTCCTTACTGCGGAGGGAGAACGTCAGTGATGTGCAGATGCGGTCAGCACAGGGGCGGAGAATAAAGGGGTTTCTGTAATCAGCTCTCAGCTCTGTTCTCCACTCCTCCTTTGCTGAAAATATGACTCTGTGTGAAGGCAGGGGTGTGTTCAGAGGACACAGCAAAAGCTACAGGGAGGAGTAGGGGAGGTACTCGGACACGCCCTGTAGACGCAGCTCTGCAGGGGTCACTGGGAAGGGCGCTCCCACTCAGGACTTGAGGAACACAGAACAGGGAGTTCAAAAAGGCCTTTCCTCCTTGGAACCCTAAAGCCTCAGGACCTGACATCTCACGGGTTCCGAAGCAGAGGTACAGACGCTTGCATCGCTGAATGACACACAGGGACGTGTGTGAACAATTCAAAGTGTAAGGCACACATGTGCTCCGAGGCCCGCTGACCAGTGCTCCTCCTGACCACAGGAGCTGTCCCCGAGTCAGTTACCCAGCGGGCACGGCGTGGCACCAGGAAGTTCGGGCCGACCCCACACCACGAGCCCCGCACCCCACATGGGCAGCGTCCCCTGGGTGCTGAGTGCGTCCTTCCCTGCCCCCCTGCGAAGGCTTTGGGAAGGGATTTCCACCGCTGCCTGGAATCTCCCCCAAGAAGGAAGAAATTCAAGAACGTAAGGCCACCCTTGCTGGCAGGACCCGGGAGCGGTGGAGGGATGGGCACTCTCTCAGCTCCGGGCAGGGGCTGCGTCAGCTAGGAGGGGGTCACACGCAGCCCCCTGCGGCCCACCGAGGCCCCGAGGCCACAGGAGCAGCACCAGGCGCCTCGTGGATGATGGGCACCTCCTGAAGGGACAGCAGGCCCTCTGGGAGGGGCGAGGGCAGCGGGGACGGGCCGTGTGGGCTCGGCGAGGGCAGCAGGCAGGACGGGGCAGGCGAGGAGGCCGCCGGTGTGGTCCCAGGGCCGCCGGAGACCGCCCCTGAGCGGGCCGGTGGGGTGCGTGTGCAGCAGTGTCGGGGACACCGTGCGCATGGAGGCGGCGGGGGGCAGTGCACACTGGCCACACACAGGTTCTCCGCGCAGCACAGGCGCTGTTATCCACAGCCCGCTGGGCGGGTGCAGGGCACGAGGTGGAGGGACCAGTCCCGTCCAGGGCACCGCTGCACGTCCCTCAGACCCGCACCTCCGGTCGGGCTGCGCCCGGGCATCTCCACATTCCCCAGCCCCAGGAATCCCCATGTGTTAAATCAGTAGCCTCGGAATCCATTTCCTAGGGCGACTTCGGTGTGTCTGACATTTCCTTCTCCCTCTGAGGGAGACCCCACAATTTCCCATGGTCAGTAAGCCCCAATCCAAGACGTGAGGTTGCATCTTGCCTGAGGCCCCGGCCTCCTGCCTTCGCATCTGCCTGCTTCCCCTGGACGCCGGGCTCCGGCTTCCTCCCCCGCGATTACATGGTGCCTGCCCCGGCCAGCCCCGCCACCGCTGCCTTCCCCGGGCCGGCCGTCGCCATGTGGGACTGCGTGTGTGTCCCCTCCTGGGCCCTGGGCCTGCGGGACCGGGTGACGCTGGGGCCCCCGCAGCCACGAGCACCTGCGCACACCTGGCCACAGTGTGTGAGGGACTGGAGAACAAAGGGAAGACCTTCGGGAGCACTGGTGGGGAAGCATGGGGCTCCCGACAGCGGGGACGCGGGGAGGGGCCGCTCCTCCCGCTCCAGGAGCCTGGAGAGGTGTGCGCCCTCCGACGGGCCAGAGGCAGAGGAGCGTCCACCCACAGACGGGCCCGACGAAGCACCCAGCCAGGAGATGCCTTTCAGGGACGTGGCTCCGGGGTCAGTGCCACACAGGACACCGAGTGCTGGCGACGGTGTGCAGCGACAGGGCCCCCACTCCCCGCTGGGGGGCGTGCAAGGTGGTGTGAACGCTCTGGAAGACAGGCTGGGGGGTTCCTGCGAAACTAAACATACAACCCAGCAGCTGCACTCCCTGGCATTTACCCTACAGGCTAGAAAACTTACGTCCAGCAAGATCTTGCATACGAGTGTTTACATCGTTGCCAAAACCTGGACACGACCAAGGGGCCCTTCGGTAGGTGATGGTTAAATAACCTGCAGTCCATACAGACAGCGCAAGAGGATTCGGTGCTAAAAAGGAAACAGCCTTCGAGCCATGAACAGACACGTTAGAGCCTTAAGTGAGTCTTACTAAGTGAAAGAAGGCAGACGGACAGGACTACACACTGTGTGGGTCTAGCTCTACGACCTTCTGGAAAAAATAAAACCACAGAGACAGTAAGCACATGAGCGGCTGCCAGGGGTGGGGGTGGGGAGCCCCGAGGGGTCTGGGGCAGTGAGATGCCGCCGTGTGACGCCATGACGGTGCACACGTGTCATCGTACGTCTGCATTTGCTCTCAGCTGGTCCTCACCTGTGAAGAGGCCCCCAGCGGGCTCTGCTCTAACCTCCACCCGCGCGAAGCCATCAGGTGACACGGCTCGGCTGTGGCCACGGACATTCCATGGGTCTCCTGAGTCCACAGCTATGGCAGCAAACGCTCCAAAAACAATTCAGGTTACAGCTGTTTCTCCCACGGCCTCACACCTACTCTGACCAGGACCCTACCCTGGGGCATCGAGAGCCCCAGTCCGCAAGCATGGAGGCGGCCCGTCCCCCTGGGGCACCCGTCCCCTGCTCCCGCCACCTGCCGGCCGTGGACTCCCAGCGGCGGCAGGACGGGCACAGGGCGTGGCTCACACGGGCCTCGCCAGAAAGCCAGCTCGCATCAACGACATGATGTGGCCCCAGAAGTCCACGAAGTGGCACCCGGAGAGCAGGCCCAGGAGGCCGCCAGAGTGCATGCAGGCGTGCAGGGGAGCGGAGCAGCAAGGCAGGGGTGCATGCCCTCGGTGACCTCCTGGGTGCCTCTGCTTCAGCATCCGCATTTCTCCTGCGCCGTGCGTGAGGCTCTTCGTCCACCCGCTCACTCCCCCGTCCTCTGGGGTCACCCCCCACTCGTCAGCTGACAGTCCACCGGCCTGGCGGCAGGAGGCTACAGGCTGGAGGCTGGGAGTGACCACCCGGGGCTGCAGGACACCTGTGCCTGAGTCTCCCTACGATGACAATTTGGTTGGGGGCAGGGGAGGGGGTGACAGTTGATTGTAATTGTCAGCATGACTGGAACACGGGGAGCCCAGCCATTTGGTCAAACATTAATCTGGATGCATCTGTGAACATGCTTCCGGGTGAACATTTAAGTCAGTGGGCCGTGCATAAAGCAGACTGCCATCCCCAGGATGGGTGGGCCCTGTCCAATCAGTTGAAGGCCTAAAGAGGACCAAAGAATTCCCCCATCTGACAGCCTCTGAGGTGGGGCTCAGCTCCTCCGGGTCTACGGCAGCCCCCAGCCTTCAGGGTCGAGCTGGGACATCGGCTCCACTGCGCTGAGACTTGCCAGCCGCCGCAGCCACACGGGCCAGCTCCTCTGTGTAGATTCCCGGGGCCTCTCGTCACAGGCTCCCGCTGGCTCCTCTGGACCCCCGCCACTGCTGGCCTCTGGGCGCCCGAGCATCCCGCTGGCCCCACAGCCTCCCGAGGTTGGGTCCCTTATCGGGACGGGGCCCTGGCAGGTAACATCAGGCCCCTTCCGTGGCCATGTCTCCAGTGCAGCGCCACAGAGCTCTACCCAGAGAGCGGCACCGTCGCTCAGAGCGAGAGCTGGCATGGCCGTCCCTCCTCAGCAAGGACGTGCAGGGACAGCACCAACGCCAAGGACACCGCCGTCTCCCAGTCCTCCTGAGGCTCCGGTCCTGCACAGGCAGGAAACGTAATGCCAACAGAAGCGCTGCGTTCTGAGCCCAGGCCCCCTGATCTGCTGCGTCTCCAGGGGAACCCAGGCTGTGAAGGGCAAGTGTCCCTGAGGGGCCAGCAGGACACCTGCATCTGCGGCCTCACTGAAGGGGGCGCTGTGGGGGCCCCTGCACGCAGCGAGGCCCCCCAGGGCTGAGGGTGAGCGGCCCCAGCGTGTCCACCCAGCAGACCCGAGGGTGGCCGTGCTTCCCCAGCAGCACTGTCCCCGAGGAGTGAGACTCCAGATGGACAGTTTTGTGACGAATAAGGCCCCTGGCAGGAACGGAAACACGATGCATCATGTCAGCAACCGCTGGCCGCTGTCCTCGAGACATAAAGTGAAGAGCGTGGTTCTAACAAGCACCCAAGATCAGTCAGGAGGGAGGCACGGGCTGCGCTCAATGATAAAAGGACAACCGGGAGCAAGAGACCAGAAATGTGTGAAAATCCCTTGCTGGAAACGCAAGGAAAGACACAGGGGACACGAGGAAGGTGGAGCCATGGCCCGCGGAGACAGCTCACTGCACCCCCAAGCTGTGTCCCCGTCCGTCCTGGGACAGAGTGCCGCCCCTGGACTCCTCTGCACGGCCCCAGCTCCCCCAGCCGCGTCCAGGAACCGACCCCACAGAGACTGAAGAGACAGAAGCCGGTCCTTACAGACCAAGCGCTGCAGACGGAAGGGGAGACTGGGCTCCATGGGCCTGGACACCGCGAACTGCCCAGGACTTCCTGTTTCCTCTTTACCGACTTTCCATTACGTCCACTTTCCCCACACGGACTGCTTGGCGTTTTGGGGTCCCAGCCGCACACAGCCAGCGGGGCGATCCCTGTCGGCACACGCGGACGGGCCTGCCAGAACGCACCATCGCTCACCGCAAAGGACGGAATCGCCCTCTGGCGCTGATCTGACCAAGGCAGCTCTGGGGAGCAAAGACGCTCCTCCCAAGACCCCATGACCTTTCCAAGCCAGCCGAGAGTCTTCAACATCAAGGCCGGACACACAGCCAACCATCTAATGACCCCGACTCCCATCTTTCTGTACCTTGACTCTGCCCTGCGCTGTCTTTGCCGCATTCCCCTACCCCAGCTTTCACCCAGAATATTAATATAATGTCTGCTCATTTATAACGTGTGCTCTCTTTGATTTTTCTAGTAAGAGAAAACGAAATTGCCACACAAATTAATAGCCAAAATATATTACAAAGGAGGCGCATGACCTGCTCAATACTGCAATACACTTATTTAGTCATTAAAATAGGCTCCTAAATGCTATCTGTTCAGCTGTGCTTTTAGTTATTTTACTCACAGTAAAGACATTAAAATTTCATTTCTATAAAATTTCTCAATAGTCCAGAATGATTTCCAGTAATTCAGACTACCGTGTGTGTTAGTGTTTAAAGTTTTCTATAATCACTTCAGAAAAGAGTCTTACTGTTTTGGATGGCTTGCAACTCTTCTAAAAACTGGAGCAATCCAAAAGCTAAAACATCATCTGCATTCTGTGACCTGACGCGCTGATAAAAGGGGCAGGAGCGAATACAAGACAACTCCAGAGATGAGCCCCCCTCCAGGCACAGTTTACAGCGACAGTGTAACCGTGGACAGCTCTGAGTCCAAACATGTTTCTACTTGCTGAGCTGCTGGGCCCCGCCAGTGCGCCCACTTCTGTGCCTCACACCCCTGAGAAAGGACACGAGGTGGATGGGCACTGGGTGCTACGTGAGGCAGACGTCCTCATCACCCCCCAGGACATCAGAGCAAACCTTTGATGTCAGAGCAGGAGCCTGTGATGTCAGAGGAGGAGCCGTGACGTCAGAGCAAGCCCTGTGACGTCAGAGCAAGCCCTGTGACGTCAGATCAGGAGCCCGTGACATCAGAGCAGGAGCCCATGACATCAGAGCAGGAGCTGTGACATCAGAGCGAGCCCTGTGGCATCAGAGCGAGCCCTGTGATGTCAGATCAGGAGCCCGTGACATCAGAGCAGTAGCCTGTGACATCAGAGCAGGAGCTGTGACATCACAGCGAGCCCTGTGGCATCAGAGCGAGCCCTGTGATGTCAGATCAGGAGCCTGTGACATCAGAGTGAGCCCTGTTACATCAGAGTGAGCCCTGTGATGTCAGAGAAAGAGCTGCGACATCAGAGTAAGCCCTGTGGCGTCAGAGCGAGCCCTGTGATGTCAGAGCAGGAGCTGTGACGTTAGAGCAGGAGTTGTGACATCAGAGCAGGAGCCCGCGACATCAGAGCTGGAGCCTGTGACGTCAGAGCAAGACCAGCGATGCGGGGGCACTGCGGTCGGTGGCCACAGTATGGAACCCAGGCCCTATCCGCTTTGAGCATCAGCTATGGATCCAAACACGCTCTGGCCATCGACAGCCCCATGCCGTCAGCACGCCGCCTTCGTCCTGTGAGCCTCGCCTCTCCAGGGGAGAACACGGATCATGGGGTCTGCCGGGCGGCGTGGAGCAAGGACTCGAAGAGAAACCACACGAAGGGCTTCCTTCTGTGTCCGGCCCGGAGACCTTCCGTGGCAGCAGACAGGAACGCTCCCAGGAGAAAACTACGGCCATCGGCAGGATTCGTAGATTTAAAGCAACAAAATAAAAGCAGAGCAACAGCAAAACCTCCTGAAATGGGGCTGAAGCAGACAACATCTTCTGCAGCTCTTTCCTCCATATTCTTGGGGGACGCCGGTGTGCCAAGGGGTGACCCTGAGGCCTCAGCAGACACCGCTTCCGAGCTCCGAGTTCCTGCGCCCTGGGCCCCATCATTCCCTCAGCTGGACTCACGCTGCCCGTAAATAACTGACCAAAGGCCCCGTGAGCCCCGGTGGCCAGCAGGGTAATTTTCATACATACTTAAGCCAATCAATTGTCCATAAATGGATTAATCAGATAGAAAAGGCAGACCTCTAGCTGAAATTACTTTGCAACACTCCACGGTAACCAGGCTGTGCTTTACCCACGTGACTGCATGTCCTTGCGGTGCGGCCTCAAAAGGCACAGCTTAGAACACAGCAATGGGTCTGAGAGCCCCCGGCGGGACCTGGGAGGTCCGTGGGGGACGGGAGGGCGAGCCGGGGCAGCTGTGAAGTGACTTTCCTCCCTCCCGACACACCTTCCCCTGTGCTCTGTCCAGTCCCTTAGGCGACTCCTTTTGGTCCCTTGTGGGCACGCACTGCCCAGTTTCCTATGATGCACTTTGCACCTCAATCTCACATCCTTCTCACCGGCGAAGTCCTGGCCGCGTGGTTTTGGAGGGAGGACCAGGGTGCGCCTTCCTACTGTGACTTGTCCCCTCCTCTGTGCACCCCTGCCATGCACCGTGGCTCTGTGTCCCCAAAACTCTTAAGCTGCGTCCTCACCCCCAGTGTGATGGAACTGGAAATGGTGGACCATCGAGGATGATGTGGTCATGAGGGTGGGGTCCCGATGACGGGGTCAGTGTACTTGTAAATGAGACCCCACAGGGCCCCTGCCCCTCCTCCACATGAGGGCACAGCGAGAAGTTGCCCTCGTGACCTAGGAAGAGGTCTCATCCGACACCACGGGGCTGGCACTGTGATCCCAGACGCCTAGACCCCAGAAGCACTGGATTCAATCCTTGCTGAATACAGGCTGCCCGTCCACGGCCCGGGACTGCACAGCCGTCGGCCCATCTGTTCCTCCCCGAGGGGTGCGGCGGCAGAGGGGTTGCCTCATCGCTCCCGGGGAGCTCCCTGACCGCCCCTGCGGTCTGCGGGCCGGGCCTGCGCCTCGCTGTGCACCGGCACCTCCCTTGTCTCCACTGGCGAGTCCCGACCTCGTGTGGGGCCCGCCGGGTGGGCGATGGCGTGCCACCGGCTCTGTGCGCGAGCCTGCCACCCTGCCGCTGGCTGCTTTCCGCGCCCCCCCCCCCGCCCCCACCACGTTTCTCTTCTCCCAACGGCTCCGGCACAAACCGAGCTCGAGCAGAGAACGAGGTGCCACCCCTACCGCAGGGCCGAGTCCTGAGTCTCCCTCCCCCCGGCTCCCCATCCCGCCAGCACACCTGCCCGCTCTCTCCTCCCAGACGAGGTGCAGGGCGCAGGGTGAATGGGGGCCTCAGTGGTCAGCTGCTGCTCCCGCCTCCCCCTGGGGTCTCTGTTCAGAGGACACCTCCCCATCTGCTCTGGGTCACCCAGCAAGCTGGGCACGGTGCCCACTGGCTGCGGCCTCGGCCGTGAGGCGTGACCTTGTGGATCCTGCACCAGAGCTGAGGGCTGCAGGCCAGCGCACACGGAGCTCGCCCCCCTCAGGCTCTGTCCCCGCCGGCCGGCTGCACCCCTAGTGAGCATCCCAGGCCAGTCGGGGCACCGCTCTGCAGGGCGTGGTGGCACAGGGTCCCAGAGCCCCAGCACGGAGGCTGCAGTGTCGCTTCAAAACAACGGGAAGTGTCCGCAGGCTGGTTTCAAGCCACAAACTGGACATCTATACCAAAGCCTTTCCCTTTCAGAGGATGGGCCGTTCACGAGGTTGGATAGGGGATGCACTCACTAACCCTTCCGGCTGCGCCACGTGAGGGCACACGTGTTCGTGCATGTGTGTGTGTGTGTGTGTGTGTGTAAGTGTGTGCACACACATGCATGCACACAGCACAGACAGCCAGGCACACACGTCCCCAAAGCCGACCTCTAAGCACACGTTTCCACCCAGGCAGCTTGTCCAGACCAGCCGCTGAGTGATGTACAAACCGCTGTTGGGGGACCCCCTGGCCACCGCACAGCCCGGGGCCCGCCTACGAGAGCAGCCCTCCCCTCGGGGTCCCCGCGCTCCCAGAAGCCCCGTGGCCCACTCCAGCGCGCATGGTCCTGGCCATCCGTCCACCTGTCCATCCTGGCCGTCAGCACCACCAGGTCTGCTCTGGGAGCAAACACCGTGGGCGTGGGGCGCGGGAGCCGCCTGTCCGCGGCCGGGAGGCTTGAAGAGCTGTGTCCCCGCCCGTCAGCTGTTCCCCGGGGAGCGCTCTCACACTGCGCAGCCTGTCGCCGGGGCCTGCTGGGCGCCTGCTCCCAGGGCCACCCCGTGGAAGGAGCTCCCCTGGAAGGAGCGGGCACTGCTGGTCGAGGACACCTAGAGAGGAAGCTTCCGGTGTCTCCGGGTCGGAGACCCACGTCACAAGGAATCGTGGGTGAAATCCCTGCCAGCCGCCTACCGTGAGTAGGTGCCTCTGTGTCCCGGGTCAGAGGAAGAACGACCACCCCAGCAGAGCAGCGGACGAGCGCGGTCACCATGGGGCCCGTGTCCCCTGCCTCCTGCGGACCAGCTCCGGGCTCAGGACCCACGCGACGGCGAGAAGCGTCTGGCCCGCACGCCTGCCTGTGAGGCCCCCGCGACTCACGCAAACACAGGGGAGGCTCGGGCTCTCCTGGGGGCCGGCCTTGTCCTCCGTGAGGGGACGGCAGGGCCCCACCCAGAAGTGGGTTCTAGAAGGTTCTCTCATCCCTCACAGCTGCCTCCCTGCTTTCCGAGGGATGAGGGCTCATCATGGAGGTGCCTGCAATCAAGAGCAAATCAGCTCCCCAAACCCCTCTCTGGGTGAGATGTCTCATGACTTAGAAATCAGCCCCAGGGTTAAATCCGGCGCCGGAGATCCGAGCACAGCGAGCCTCAGAAGCCTGGCAGAGGCTCTAACTTCCACCTCCGCTCCCGGTGCCGACTGCGGGGCTGGGACGGTGAGCCACAGCCCGGGCTCGGTCCGCAGGGCAGCCACGGCGGAGGGAGGTGAGGTTCCGTCCTCCAGGGCAGCTCTCCAGGGCCCCCAGGTCAGCCCGGGGGGTCGGGGCTGCTCCCCAGTGCCCATCGGGAACCCTGGGGACCCCAGCAATGCAAGGCTGCGGTGTGCAGACCGGCCTGCAATCCCCCCATGGGGGTAGCGGGGGAGGGGGAACAGATGGCTGGAGACACACGACCTCTGCCAGACCCCGGGTCCTTCCTCAGGAGACCCAAGACCTCCGTGGGGCGCGGAGGAGCTGCCTGGAGGCACGAGGCTTTCAAGGGCAGAGAGCTCAGGGCGGAGGCCGGTGCCCGGTGCCCGGCTGGGGCCTCCAGAGCTCGGCCCGCACAGGTCAGCCCCAGAGAAGGGCGTGCAGCGCTCGGCCGTCCTGCCACCAGGACGCATCTGCCACCTGGCCCCCGTCATTTCACATGTACTCAGCATGTGACACAAGGGCATTCGGCTGTGTGCGATCCATCAGAGCCCCGGCTCCAGGGCTCTCGGCATAACCCCAGGGCAGTACCTCCGCCCCGGGTCGGGCATGAGCGGCCCCTCTGTGTGTCCCTGTCTGCCGCCCTCCAGTGCCATCGTCCACCCCCCACCCTCCAGGGACGTTCCCTGTATCGGCCAAACAGCAAGCTCGGCACAGTCAGTGAGCGGCCCGCAGCCCCCGGGGCACCTCGCAGGGGTGACGTCACTGTCCGTCCGCCTGGACCAGGGAAGGGAGATGCCTCCCTTCTCCCCAGGTCCTCTCTTCCCCCTCACACCACCGACACGCTATGCTTCGTGTTTTATATTCTGTTAAGAGCTACCATCCTTGTCAAACTGCGACTCCAGGAAAACCGCTGCTTCCGGTGAGTGGAGCCACGGTCTCGGCTGGAGCCGCTCAGGGCCACTGGTGAGACCCAGCACCCCCGTGAACACGGCGGTGAGGACAGCACGCTTCACCGTCCAGAAAACGTCCTCACCACGACACTCAGAGTGCCAGGTGACTGAGAGCCGGGCCCGTGCCTGCTGCCGCATCTGGAAGTCAAGCGCCACCGCTCTGCCCCGCAGCCCACAGCCTGGGAAACGGGGATTCACCGGCGCGACGCACCCACGGCAAACCGCCGTGGCCTCTGGGTCATGAGAGCACCTGCCCTTTCCACAGCCCGCCCTGCTGCTCAAATCAGAGTCTGCTGAGGGCTGTGCTCACAGGGTCCAGCCACGCCGGCACCAGAAGCGAAGCCCGAACAGCCAGTCCACGGCACGCCTGTGTTTCCGCCCGTCTGGGGGGAAAGCCTGCGCGGAGGGGGGTGGCGCGGCGTCAGGAGAGCAGCTGCTGCAGCAGCCGTGTGCGTGTGCGCATGCGCACGCACTCTCCTCTCTGCGGACGCATTGCACGCGTGTGCACACACACACCAGGACAGAGTCCATTTATGAAAGAATCTGAGATAATTTACAAAACCAACACCGTGACGCAGAAGCCCCACAAGTGACACTGAAGCCCGACACCGGGACGCGGAAGCCCGCCATCTACAAGATGACCCTCACCAGCGCACAACGGTGGAGGAGGAAAGAAAGTGGCTCCCACCCAGCAGTGGCCCCTCAGTCACGATGGGAGGCCGAGGGCAGGGCCTCACCTTCAAATTTTCATCTATTCTGAGCACTTCTTCACACCAGGCTAGCTGATGCCCCAACGGATGCCCAGTGGAAAAGTCCAGAAATGGAAGCCATGTTAATTAGGCTGCAGTGAAACATTCTTATACTTTATAGGAGAATCAGAAATGCTAAGAGCTTCCTTGAGCCACCAGGCCTCATTTGGAAGCATCTTCACTAAATGACACGAATCCCTTCAAACCTGACTGTTGGTCCTCAGGACAGCGGACAGGTGAGTCACAGGCGCTTCCCGTGATCACAATGTAAGCAGAACACACCCCTCTCTAACATCTGATAAGATGCCTATTGAAAAGTAGGATAGAATCCTTTGGAAGAGATTTTACAAATGCTTTTCTAGAAATACTGTAACAAGCGGTTTCCGCGGAAATCACGGTCAGCTGGAAGAGAGGCAGGGCCTGGGGGGCCCCTGAGCCCACCGTGCTGCCCAGCGGTGTGGTGATGGCTGTGAACCAGGTGGACTGTGGACTCCGGTTTGTAACACACACAACAGTGAGTCATTCTGCAGCATGCCTGAGGTTAGTGTAATTCCCTATATCAATTGTACCTCAATAAGAAAAAGGATTATTTCTTAAGAAGGTACTATGTGGCATGGATATGTGTTGGGAGCCGACCTGCGTCACCACCTGACGGCACAGCCCAGGGGCCGACAAGAGAAGACCGCCACGTGGTTCTCTGGAAGCGAAGCTACGGATCCCTCCTTCTAGTCAGTCAGCTTATTCCGTCAGTTCAAGTTCGTCTTACTGGGCCTCTCCCCGCAACGCAGCAGTCAGCTAATCCTTAAGGGCGCTTTGAAGAAAGCAGCCCCTGCCGTAGGCTCCAGTGGGCCAGTCCCACGAAAGCGGCTCCACTTTCTCTAAACAACAGGCTCTACCAGTGTCACTGAGCCTCACCAGTTCTGGCTCAAACAACTGGAATAATAATATAATAAGTAACTGGCCCCCGAGCTTGTCAGACATAGAAATAGTAAGATTAATGGTTAATTCTTTAAAGTAGAAAAGCAGTAACGCAAAGGAAATAACCAGGAAGTTTTCTCTCGGATCAATTCCCTGAGAACTTTCTGAGAGTAAAAACAGTAGCTTGACACAAACATACAGAGAGCAGAAAGCATATGGAAGCTCGCTGAAAAATCAGTAAGCCGTCCAGATCGGTTCCCCTGGGCTGTCTGTGTCCGTTCCTTCGCGCCGATGCCACGCCTCCTTCGGGGCACGCCCCGGCGGATGTGTGAAAAGCATTTTTTACTTTTTTCAGGAAGAAGAAAAATGACCTTCCTACTAGGATACTTAAAAAAAACCCCTTTCTGTCCTTATTTGCTGTGCAGTCCTAGGATTTACTGAGTCTTCCCTTCAACAAATGCTTCAGGATGCTTTTCACTGGTGATACAAATCCATACATATCAACGTAACAAGTAAGTAAATCCATTCGCCCTGGTGCTATACTTGAACCGTAGGTGACCGCATATACTTTACCGCCTCCGTACTGGGCAGAAACCCCACACGGGAGGGGCACTCGTGATGCTCTGTCCCCGCTCCCTGGACGGGCGCCTCACAGGCGGCGGAAGGAGAGCCGTGGCCGCGGATGAGGGCCGTCGCCCCCGTGAGCGGTCTGATGCGTCCGCCACAGCCGGCACTTCCTCGAGCACCCACAGCAGGTGTCAGCGATGTGCCTGGGGCCTGTCTACGGTCTGTGGGTCACAACACGGTGGCACTCCCCACGATGGCTCCAAGAGGAGAGCGAGGGGTCCGGAATCCAGCAGATAAAGACCTCTTGAACTTTCCCCAGGTAAGGACACAGGGAGGCCCTGGACACGGAGAGGGGGCAGCCTCGTGCAGCAGGTCAGGTGGCGCGGACCAGGGGCCACGGACGCCCTAACGTCCGGGCAGTTGACAACCGCACAGGAGCAAGAACAGGGAATAAACACCAAGCTCAGGGTGAGCTCCTGCACAGAGGAGTGAACTTTGGGACAGTCATGTTACACAGTGGTGGCCCAGAGCCAGAAAGAGCAAACTTAATTATAAAAGAGGGTTCTTTGAGAAGCAGAGAATTCTAAATTATAGGTCTAGGTCGTTCTGATTTGTTTCCAGGAGGATAAAATAGCATCGGCTGTGGGCAAGACCCTGCACCTGCCTCTAGGAGGCTGTGACCCAGGGGCAGACCAGACACAGAGAACCCGGGAGCTCCGGGACACGTCCTTCTCAACACAGCCATGGCGGAGGCCAGCAGCAGGGGGCTGTGACACACACGGCCTCCTGCACAGAGGAAGGAGGCCTGGGGCGAGATCGGAGGACCTTCCGGAAAATGCTAGTCCCGGCCCCACTCTGCCCACCTCCCTGCCTCGCAGCTAACCGCTCGCCATTTGAAGCCCAGAGGGACGGCCTTGACCTTGCACATGCAGCCTCCAGCTGTTCCCCACCCTCTGGCTGCGTGACATTCCGGCTCCTCTGCTTACAGGTCTGTCTCCCTGATGGACACGGTTCCGGAAGGGGTTTGTCGTTGGTCACAAGTCAGACCGGAAAAGAGCTTGTGGGATTTTCAAGTTGCCTCTAGATTATGAAAAATGTAAACCCTGAAGTCTAATGCGTAAGTTCTGTGACAAGGACGAACAGCATTGCCCAAGTCAGCTGAAGCAACTGCTCGGAGTCTAGGCTCCACCTCAGGATCTCAATCCTCCGGCCGTGAACAAAGCAGCTGCCAGGACGGGGCAGAGGGAGACTCCTTCCTGCGATTACTTCCAAGCCCCCCTGGCCTGCCGCTTTTGCCACCAGCAGGCCCTTGCTCTGTGGCTGCTGCTCCCATGACCTGCAAGGAAGCGTCTGGGAAGGGTCCTAAGGGAGGACATTCATCAGACAAGGAGCAGGCCCTGAGCTGGGCCCGCACGTCTGATCCACTTCCTGCTTTCACTCCTCAGACCCATCGCACAGTAACACTGGCCGACCACCACCCGTCTCACAGACCAAGACGCTCGGGCCCCAGGACAGGCGGGCAGGCGGCCTGGCAGCGTGTCTCTGCAGGCACGCGGCGATGCGCTTCAGGGCAGGACCCGGCCACTCCGCGTCCCCCGAGCGTCCGGGCCGCCATGGAGCGGACGCCTCCCGCACGCCGCGCAGGGGAGTGTCCTTGTATGGCAGCGAAGCCGGCCGGGGCTGCGAACCGTGGAGGGAGGCCCGCCGCGTCGTCTGCACGCCCGGACTGCCGGGCGCGGCCCTGCCACACGGCACCGCCACACGGCGCCGCCACGTGTCCGAAGGGTCTCAACCACCGCTTCTTCACGACTGGAGGTGAAGCCTCCGCTGGTCGTCTCCTCACAGCCACAGACTGCGGCGAACAGAGAGCGCGAGCGTGAGCTGACGCCGTCTGTGTGCAGGAGGTCGGACACCGCGAGGTGCCCGCGGCGGCTCTGGGACGGGCACGCGGCCCGCCCGGGAAATGGTCCGCGCCCTCGCTCGGCCCGTCTCACTCGTCCACACCTCGGGGGAGTCAGTCGGCGTCAGCGCCAGCCGGCGCGCTTCCAGACGCTTGCGCGTGTCATCCTCGCCTTCGGTGCTGACCTAAACCTCTGCCCGGGCTTGAATTCTGTGTGAAATGAATCCAAACAGTTGACACGTGACCCGCACAAGCCTGTCTGTGTGACTGAGCGTATTTGGTGCCATCTATCCTTGGAGGTCTGTTATTGTGTTAAGCGTCTGGAGTGACAAGTTAGTGGTTCCGAAGGCTGTCCCGTCCTGACGACGTGGCAGGGGACACCCCCGGGCCTTTCTTCAGTGCACACGGGGAAACGTCCTTCCGGACCCTGACAGCTCAGACACTGTACCAACGAATTATGGCCCAACTGCCTGCCAAATGCGGAGGTAACATATACTTAAGTCCCCCGGGCCTGCGTGCACGCAGTGAGTCACCGGGCCCAGGGCGGTGCTGCAAAGTGTCACGAGCCTCCAGTGCTGGTATCACCGTCCCTGGTTTACAGGCAGTCACCACGTGGCCTGTGCTATTCTGGCGACAGGATGGCGTCTTCAGAGCCACGCCTGCAGCTGCATCTTGACGGAGCTGCCGGGAACTGCCCTGCACATGAGACCACGGCCCCCCACAACCCACTCCTGTCCCTGGACTGGTGGCCCGAGCTTGCTCTGCTCTCATGGAACAGGGTGCCAAGGGAAGGGAGACCCACGCTGTCTCTCAAGTACCACGTGGTCTTTGGGGCAAACTTCTGAGATGCGGCTGCGGGCTGCAGGGCAGGCGTGGGGGCTGGAGGAGGTCGCGTCCACGGTCACAGGGAGATGCGGATCCAGTGCAGTCCGGGGACCCTGTGGCGTGCTCCTCAGAGAACTCTCAAGACATCAACCCCTCAGGGCTGGGGCAGGGGACGACTTTCAAAACTGCCCCGCAGACGTGCGCGCAGCTCCTGTGTGTCCTTCTCCCTCAGGGTCATCTTGGAGCTCCAACAGCTAAGTCTGGGGACACTGCTCTAAGGTACACGTACTGGTTACACTTGCGTGTGACCGAGAGCGCGATCCGCAGAGAGGTGATGGAGAAGCGCCCCAAACTCCTTCTTGACATGGTCACACTCTGCCACCGCGGACTGTTGTTATCCTGTGATAATAACAAGGAACCATGTTTGCTACCACAAGACCCCCCGGGTTTTCTAGACGCTCTGACACCGTGGAACCCGTGTTGATAATCACCATGCCACGTGCTCTGTGGCCAGGCAGTGCCTTGGATGTATCGACCATTTTACCCTCGACACCAGCCCTGCCAAAGCGCCCTCACCAAACCTTCCAACCAACAGACATGGACAGAGTGACGAAGGCCAGTGGTAAGGGGAGGTCACCGGCTGAGCAGCCAGGGCAGGACTCAACCCTGGGAGGCAGTCTCCAGGGTCCTAGCGCTCGGCCGCCAGACCTTCATCAGCTCGGGAAATGGGAAAGGAAGTGCTGGGGTTGGGATCCACGTCTGGGGGATGGAGCTGAGGGCGGGTCCAGGTGTGGCGGGGACTCTGTGTGTCCGGTTCCGGAGCGCTGTCTGCAGCAGGCTTGAGTCTGTTCGTGACTATTTATACTACCCACTGGGTCTCATGGCATTTCCTTATGAACTAGTTACTGATTTTTCTCCCACGAATCTTGGATTTTACTACTTCTTTCTGCGGTTTGGTCTTTTGCTTCCTCCATCCTGTTCTACTGAAACAGGGATTCAGTAAGTGGCCGACAGACGTCAGGATTTTCCCCGAAGATCAAACAACCTCGATATCAAAAGACTCACGGCCACTCATGTCCTGCCTGCTCGTGTTTAACGAAATGTTTGATCTTATGCTCGTGGCACTGCTGGGAGTGACCCATGTCTGCAGGAGGCCTAGTGTGGCTGGAGTTTCCAAGGCTCCAAGACAACTCAGGCTAACGGCACTGAGAGAAACTCGGCCTCTCACAACGCTGTGCACTCACTGGCCTGCACCCTGTGGCGGGCGGCACAGCCCCAGACGCCCCCGCGAGCTGGGCCGTATCACAAGAAGCCGCCTCTGCCGCGGTTCCATGGAAGGCACGTTAAGAGAGAGGAAGGCAGACAGTGTGGCTCACGTGAAGCGCTCGGTAAACTGCCGCCACCACCGTGAAGATGGGCAGCAGCGCCCTGGTGTCTTCCTGGAGCCAAGTCCCTGCACGGCCTGCTGGGCCCAGCTCTGCGCTCTGGCTCCAAAGAGACGTGTCCCTCCTTCCCACGGCCCGTGGGGCTCCTGGTACCGTGACGGGGACACGCGTAATTCCCGCGGGGGATTCTGGCACACAGGGAAAGGCCCAGTGCGTTTGGATTCAGAGGGAGGAGCCTAGGTCCGTACCTGCCTCTTCCACGCTCGGTTCTAGGATTTGGGGCCAAGCAAGGACCTTCCCCGACTCCCCGAGCACGTGTCTAAATGGAGCAGGGCCTCGAGCTCGGCCACCACTCACCGAGGGGAGCACCACGTGGCCTTGCCTCCCTCCGGACGTCGCTCACGCCATCTCTGCTCCTGCACCGCGCTGCCTGTCCTTCCTACAGCTGCCCGCCCAGCCCCTGCGGCTGCCCCTGCGGACCGTGCAGCCCCCATCCCCAGCTCCGGGCCCAGCTGGAAAATCCGCACTTACTGTCCAAGATTCAGTCAACCCTGTTCTAGAAAATGCTCACGCATGACATCCCCTCACCCCCAGTGCCCAGAACGAGGGGGACGCTTCTCCCCGAGGGTCCGCAGGCTCCGGCGGCAGGGGTCTCGGCTGCAGCATCGTGTCCTGTGCCCACACAGCAGGCCCCGCTCAGACAGCCCCGGGCGGGGAGGGAGAGAAAGGGCCCGGCCGTGACGGCGACAACATGGCCCGTGACTCTCACACTTGGACTCCCGTCCGTCCGCCGTCTGCCAGCCACGCTCATTTTCACCGCGTCTCCCATCTTGAACGAAGGAACCTCAAATGCCTCGTACCCTAGTGTGTGATGTCATCGCGAGTTCATACCCTGGTGTGTGATGTCATCGCGAGTTTACTTGAGACGTGAAGTTTCAAACCCACGTTCTCGTGTGGTTTGAGGATGAAGAGCGACACGAGACTCCCAGACTCCCGCACTGCGTGGCGAGATGGCGCAGATCCAAACAAAATGCAAACATCCTCCGTTTCGGTTCAGTGCCTGACATGTGACGGTGGCGTGAAAACAGCAAAATGCCATGACTCAGAAGCTCTTGCTCCTATCTTAGGAACACATACGGAAAGGCCCAGAGACATGAAGTAACTCACCCAGGGTCACCTCTGGAAGGCTCGTGGATGCTCCCTGCTCTGCGCGTCCGTCAACAACGACGCCGTAATGTGGACAGGGACCGAACGGACGCTGCTTTCCCCACTTCCCGGGGGGCCAGGGCCTCGCTGCGAGCCCTCCCTCCGCGTGCCCCCGCGCCTGCTGCTGACTGTTTCACGTGCAACAGGACGGCACCAGTGGTCTCTACCTCCACAGACGGCTGCCATCACTAAATCAGAAGTGTATTTCTAGCGCTTGGACTCGGTCCTGGTGCATAAACATTGACAACTGTTTTCAGCAGTGAGCCGTAGAGACAAGTGGAACCCACTAATCAGATCAAATGCTCCTCTCCGGAAACACACTTGCACACACACCAAGCACCAACCCATCTGCAATCTAAAAATAAGTCCTTGCCGGGCGGATTACGAAGTGGCCATCTTTGCCATTGTAATTATTCTCTTTGATCTGTGAATCAAGACGGCTCTGGAGCCCGTGCTCTGCTGAGGCCCCACGTCGTGCGCGGCCACTGCACTGGGGAGCCCCTCCCCACGCCCACAGCCGCTGCCCCGACGGGCGCTCCTCGCCGGTCTCCCAGACCTCCCGTGTCCACCACGCACACTGCGTCTGCCCCCACCCCCCACGTGTCTCTTCAAGGGCGTCAAGCCTGGACGTCCCCTGAACCACCACACCCCCTGCCCCAGCCAGAGCGCGGGCTCCGGGCACTGATGCCTGCCGCTTCTCTCCGGTCTGAGCCCGGCAGGGGGGACCCAGGCAAGTCCCGCGCCTGTGTGCTCACTGGTCCAGAACATTCCCAGGCCCTGACCTTTCCTGCTTTGCTGATGCTGTTCAGTCTGTGAAACCCCCTTCCCCTCCACCCTGCCTGGGGTCACCACTCTTGGGACTGGAATCGGCTCCGTCTCTGACACACACTGAAAGCACGTCACATGCCCGTGGCTAGTCCCTCGGCTTTCCGGCTCGCTCGGCTCCTACCACACACGCTACTCTCCTGGCCAGACTGTAGGGTCCGTGGAGGCAGGAACTTGACCTGCCACATTCCTTTAAATTTCTTTAAGAACAAAATAGTGCTCATATATACAAAGTGTCCCAAAAATGTCTGAATAATTTATTAAGGCAAGTTAGCTGGGAGCATCTCCCGGAGGTCCTGCAGGTCACCTAGGACGAGCCGGGCCAGGGGCCCAGGGGGCCAGCATGGGTCTGGACCACGATCAGCTGTATCCTAAGGACTGTGACGGGCTGTGGGCACGTCACGGGGCACAGCTGCGCTTATACGTGTGGCGATGTCACGTGGCTACATACTAAAGCACCGCAGTGTTTTTGGACTCCAACTCAGCACACTTTAATTTGGGGCCACGCCAGTGTGCATCCTGTAACAGCAACACTACAGAATTTCTAGAACCAAACCGGAGTCCCGAACGTCACCTCATCCATGCGCGTCTCCCCCACTAAACCCTCCCTGGGCAGAGCACCTGGGCACTGGGAGTGTAAGACCTGTTTCCTGGGGTCCAGCCTGCCTATGGCACGAGGACTCCTGCTGGCTAATGTCACCTCGGCTGAGGCGCGGAGAGCCCGGACACCTGCTCGAGCACCCAGTGAGCGTGTCTGTGGTGCTGTTTCCACACTCACATCAGACAGGTAGACTGTGCAAACCAGACTATCTTCCCTAACGTGGGTGGGCCTCGTGCAATCAGCTGAAGGCCTGCAAAGAACAAAAAAGGCTGAGCCTCTCCAGTAAGAGTTCGCCCCGCCCAGCGGCCCCAGCCTGCCCCTGCCCCCTCGGCTGTCCAGGGGCCCCAGCTTGGGGACTCGCCTTGCAGACCTCGGGAGCCGCCTGCCTCCCCAGTCCAGTGAGCCACGCCCTCACAACAAACCTCTTTCCAAACACACACACTCGCACAGCCCAGGGCTCGGTTCCTCTGGAGAACTCTGAGCCGCACACTCCTCTGAGGCCCCGAGGACTCTGCAGCCGTGTCCATTCTCACAGTCCGTTCCCCGGTAATGACTTGTCTGGTGCGACCCCCCTGCACACCAGCCCTCAGGTCCCGACCAAAGCCGCGTCTTCCTCTCCCGGCACCCACGCAGAGCCGGCATCCAACACGCACAGGTGTGCAACGGGCAGCCGCCAAAGGACCCAGAAGCCCCAGAGAGCAAGGACTGCGTCCCACACCGTTCTCGCTGGCACTCAAACACCAGTCTCCCCCAGCATCACCAGCGGGCTGGCTCGCAAGGGCCAGCCAGTGAGCCAGGAGCTGATGCCAGCCTGGCCCCTCCCCCAAGTGTTACAGGCAGCGCTCCTCACCCCTGCCCGCCGGGCAGGAGGCCAGCCTGGCTGGAGGCGGCTGGTGTGGTGTGACCTGCACAGCACGGCTACCCCCAACCCCAGCTCTGCCTTGTGGGGCAGCGAGACCCCAGCGGCCCGTGGGGAGGGGGAAATGCCCACCCCGCCAGGACCAGCCACGCAGCGAGGGGTGGCAGCCTCCTGCACAGCCAGCGTCTGGGAGTTCGCTGGTCTGACCAATGCCTCGCGTGGGAGGAGGACGCTCGGTTCAATTTGCCACAAACAGTCAGGGGACCTCACGGGACTAACGACAGGGACCCTTCTCGCACATCTGTCTCCAGAACAGGGATGGAGCGGCCGTGCCGCCGGGGACTCGCGCCTGTTTCCACGGTGTGTGGGACGGCCCGGGAGGTCACCTATGTGGTCAAGGCCGTGAGGACGCGTAGCCTCGCGTCTCACACGCAGAGTGTCGCCCGGAGTGCTCCTGCAGATCGGCTCCTGCCCCGGCACAGCCCAGCAGCGGGAGACTCCCTGCCCAGGATGCAGACATGAACCTGCAGCTGTGGGAGTCCATCCTGTCCTCCAGCCGCGTGATTCCACAGCGTGGACGCTCACCCAGGACGTGAACTCCTATCAAGTCATCGCGAACGAGGAACAGGAGAAAGACACCCTGGGTGGCCTGTGAGGTGCCGGGAGGCAGAACGGAGTGGCCACGGCCCCTGCACGTCAGCCGCTTCCTCTGAAGACGCGCCGACCCCGGACTCACGGGCAAAGGCTGGGTCCCGTCAACACGGGAGTTTACCCGCCGTGCGTCCTCGGGGCCGGGCGGCCCGACGTGGCCCTCCTTCCTCTCCCTGCAGACCAGGAGGGTGGCAGCCAGTGCTCTGCGCGCCCCTGCACCAAGTGCGGGCTTGCTCGGGGGCCGCGGCCGGCTTCTCCGCGGTGACAGGCTGGGCCGCACAGGGGTTTCAGAGTGTAGACGGGTTTGCACCCTGACGAGTGTGCGTGTGTGGGGCACGAACACGCCCAGCATCTGGGCGCTTTGCCGGGTGTGAGCTACAAACCACTGAAAAGAACGCACTTGGCTGCATGAGAGAAATAAATTACAATGTCTGTTCTCATTAGTTTGGAAACAACAAAGGACCTTTGTGCCACTGGGAAGGCGTATGCGTTTTGACCTGATTATTCAACTTATGGAACTGATAGAAATATAATCTCCGTATTCAATAACCCTTTGTAAGCATTTCCCCACTCAAATCAAAACAGGTGACACGATTTTTCACTCTTATTTTATTTTAGGAGAGAACGCGTGATGCAGGACAGACAGAGGGAGAGGAAGGCAGAGAGTCCCAAGCAGGCTCTGAGCTGTCATCACAGAGCCTCCCGCGGAGCTCATCTCACAGCTGCGAGGCCGTGAGCGGGGCTGCGCCGGGCACTTAACTGACTGAGCCATCCCCGCGCCTCATGATGTTTTAACTGGTACCAAACACCAAATATTTTAATTGCATTTCCTCAAACAAGAATCCAATCCCTGTTTCCGAGGGAATGCTTCAACTTCCCGTCCACCAGTCACTGTTTTCAGGTAATGACGTGCTGCGCGTGGGGTGAGCCTCTTGGAGATGCGGGTGCTCATAAGGGCAGGCTACAAATCCAAAAACACTGCTGTACTTAGTTGAAAAGCTTTCGTATGCACACTTCCATTGCGCGAAACTATTACAGCCGCCTAAGAGGATGCTGATGCAGTGACGGGTTTTCTGGCATCACTTAATGCATTTTAGGAAAGCAGACCGGAGCGCAGCAGGCACAGGAGAGTGGGCTTGCTGCAGACTGTGCGCAGGCAGTTGGAGAGTTAATTACGCAGTGCTGTGTTTACTTCACCTTCCTGAATTAGGAAGAAAATGTATTTTTAGCATTAATAATACCAAGTGCGCATCGATAAGGTGATAAAAGTACGGAACACGTCCCATCAGGGGACTCCCACGGAGGACCGAGGCCTGTGAGGGGCGAGCCGCGGAGCAACTTGGAAACAACAGGCTGTGTCTTCTCCCCAGAGGGACAGACGGACGTGTTCCCGCAGGTGCGAGAGCCCACAGGCCTGGCGGGAGGGGACGGCGCTGGGAACCTGGCCTCCCATCCTGACGCTGCGTCTGCCTTTGACACGTTACGTGATCGTGGCAGCAAGGATACGCACTGCCTTTTGCTTTCTTCGGTCATTTTAAGGGATTAAAAGAAATCAAGTCCATAAAACCCTCCAGGCTCTTCGGCCCCGTACAAAGGTGTAGAAAAGTCACCTGATAATTCTTTTTAGAAGCAATTGAAGCATGTGTGTGTTTAAACTTAACTCCTGATATAAACTGGCGGTTGTATGCAGGGGCTCAGACTAAATCTGCCGGGACCTCTGGCGGGTGGAAGGGAGACCTGGGACCAGGCAGGTGAGCCTGCAGAGCGGAGCCGGGCTCGGGCCGAGCAGACCGCCCCTCCTAATACAAAAAGCAGTTGGCAAACGGGGAACTTCCTGTTTCTCTCGTAGCCAAGGGCCAAGTGCTGACAAGGGCACACAGTGACCTGCGGTCTTTCCCAGAAATAACAAAGCAGAGTCACAATAGGATTCTTGGTCACAGTAGAAAAAACTCACAAGCCTGAAGTTTGCAAAGCGTACCATTTTGTACCTTTCACCAAAACGATTCAAGGTGGGTTTGGAAGTCGGACGGCATTCAGGGTTAGAATCAGGGCAAATGACGCAGTCGTTAAAACTCTGCCTAGAGAAGGGCACGGGCAAGGCCTCAGCCCCCTGAGTGCTGGCCTCCCGCTGATGCCACATGCAAGCCCGTGGTGTTCCGGTCTAACCCCACCACTGGCCGGTCTGCATGTCTGCACGTCAGGAGGCGCTTCCACATCAAAGCATCAGCACAGCAGGCAAAGCGAACGGACATCTCCTGCAGATCGGCCACCATGACAGATGCTCTGGGGACACCACCTGCTCTGGGGACAGGCAGGGACGTCCTTGTGATCCCTGGTGCACAAATCTTGACAACCAATGTCATGAAGTGACAACTCTGTGTATCACCTCTGAGAAATCACCTGGGCAAACCACCGTCTCCCCAAAATTCACATCTTGTCACCTTCGAGCAGCCCTCTGGGGCTCACAATCCCCTCCGATGAGGCCCTGGGTCCCCACTTTAGGGACCAGCCCCTGTCACCGATCTTTGCCGGTCACTTCCCTGGGACTCAGCTCCTGTGTCCTTGATGAGCAGATGCCCTGCTCCCAGGCCACAACCACGGTCCTTCACGTCCAGACGTGTCCCTTCACTGAAGCATCAGGTGAGCCTCTGAGGGCTTTATCTGTTTTCTCTGTTTGATACTAAAATTTAATGGAAATAAACGTTGGCCAGGAGGAAAGGCACAAATAAACAAACCCACACAGTAAGAAACCCAGCCAACACTGCCAATATTTGACATCGACATCCTGTGTCCAGAAGTGCGTGAACACGGGCCCGGATTCCAGTCCACAGAGACACGGGGGGAAGTGAGGATGCCTCTCGGGGACAGGTGTGCAGCTCAGCCAGGAGACCACATGTCTCTGTCTGGAGGACCTGATAAGACACTGAGGTTTGCTGATGCAATTCCTCCCCTGAGCAAAAAATACTCCAGTAACATACGGAGAAAAGATAAATAAATATGTGGCTTTGGCAAAGAATCCAAAATAAAGTGCCTTCGTGGGACCCAAGGCGTGCAAACAGCTGAGCGAGGGGAAAAGATCTAAGGCCCCCATTCAAAATCTGAACTCACTGCGCAATGATCATTCACAGGACCAGGGCGTTTAGACAGAACAGATATACATATAAGTACCTTATGAGAAAGGACATTATCAATGTTCCAGTGTTCGTGGGTCCTGCTCCTGGGCTCCCAGGGAAGCCACACTTCAACATTTACCAAGGTCAATGTGACTCGGCAAAACCTCAAGGCACGGGCTCTGTTCCTGCCCCGAGCACATACCGTGTATCTGCTTCATTAAAGGAAATAACCAAAATGGAGCATTCTGAACACAAAAGATAAGAAAAAGGAAGAAATTTCCCAGGGTCCCTTAAGACTAAAGTCATGCAGCCCTGCATATTCTAGAAATAAAAGGTGGCAACTTTCTGAAATGTCCTTTGTGTAATGAGTTTTAGCCTTTTATGGAAAAAAAGTGTATTACCGTACACCAAATATCCCCTTTCCGAAGCACCCTCTCCCTGTGACGGCTGTGCATCCTGGCCGCTGTCCTGATGGGCTCAGAAAGAAGTCTCTTCCTTCTTTTTAGAAATTCTAAAAGGTTTGTTGTGCATCAACCCATATATAACTCCTTATATGCAATCATCTATGATTATGTATTAGCGTCCTCTCATATTATATAGATTACATGTAATATAATTCTACATATAATTAAGTATCTATTTACACCCATATAAGTCATCAGACTAGGTTGACTGTACTGCGGTAACCCCAAGAAAAGTAAAATTGCAAAGCCATTAATACGAGGTCGGCACACTCTCCAGAGCTGACTCTTCCCCGTTCCTACAGCCCGCCCACCGCGTGTGTGAACCTGCCCTGGGAGCCCGTCCCTGAGCCCGCCGGGCACTGCCCTGCTGCTCAGCTTCGGACATGCGTGGCCGCGTGTGGTTCTGGCCACGTCTGGTCTTCCCGGCCCCGGTATCTCCGGAGGATGTGGAAGAGCGTGGCCACCACATGCACCCCCAGCTCAGAGGCTCTGACAGGACTGAGGTACCTGTGACACACCCCCCACTTTCTGTCCTGCTCTGCACACGGGCATCACAGGCCCCTCCGGCCGTGCGTCCTGACCCCCAGCCTCCGGCCCCTCGAAGCAGCAGCAGAGGGAGCAGGGAGGGCACAGAGTTTTAGGGGTCTGAGCTCGGATTCCGTCACTAGACCTTCACAAGGACGCTGGGCAGGCAGCATCCCGAGAACCTTCCCTTCCGGCTCCGAGGGCCCTAGCTCCTTCCGCGCTTCTGTACCTACACACTCAGAGCGGACGTGCCGTGTGGACTCTACTCGGAGTTGGGAAGACACGCAGAAATCAGCTCCCCTGGGGTGACGCATCCACACGGCCCTCACCCACGGCTGTGCCGGCGGGACCCACCACAGAGCCACGTGGACACGACAGCACGGTGGACGCCACGTCTGCAGGGGTGAAGGCCGGAGACACGGTCTGGGGCTTCCTCCAGAGTCCATGCGCCTCACAGAGCACCACACGCTAAACACCTAGCACCTGGCCCCAGTCAGCACAAGAGCCAGGGGACACGGCGCGTGCTGGTCATCAGTACCCCAAGGGGACCCCACCAGGTTCTCAAAGGTGCCCAGCTTCAGCCACACACAGGATCTCCGAGAGTTTGACAGAACCAGGTCAGCAAAAACCAGGATGGACGTACTAGCAGCATTGCTGCACTGAGGCACTCACCCCCAGACCCCAAGTCCCCACTCTTCGCAGGGGCCTGAGTGACGCGTGACGTGCCACTTTTGTTGCCACTTCAGATGACTGAATTAAGCTTGATGATAGACTTTTCTTCTGTAAATGAAGCCAAATTTCACCCCCAGATACAAGTTAATTCCGTTTTTACAGCTGCTGGTGCTCTCACCCGGGTCTCTGGGGAGATGCCTCAGGCTCACGGGAGCCACGCCGGGTCTCCTGACATGCCAGGCTGAGCCTCACCTGCCTCTGCAGTTTACAAAAACCAAGGACAGGAAGACATTTCTGGGCTCACCCCAGGGGTCCAGGAAGTAATTTATGTCGTTACAGAAACTTCCATAGATAACAAAACAGATTCTCTGAGACCTACAGGCGGGAGGTGGAGAGTGAGTTACATGGGGAGGGGGGCTTGACTGAGTTTATGATAAAACTGAATTAATATTTGTGCTTTAATCTGAATGGTCTACTATTATCTTTGTGGAGAAAACAATGGAATTGCGTTTCTGGGGAAAAGAGAGACATTGATGTACCTGTCCCCACAAGAAGGGTGGGTGTGCAGCAGGGCTCTGGTGCTGCCTTCCGTCAGCGGCCACGGCCTGTGTCCCACCCCTCACCCATGTGGGCTCCCTGCCAGCTGGGGGGAAGGGGACAGCGTGCTGGGTCTCCCTGATGTGTGGAGACTCCACCCCCCACCCCAAAATGCACGCCTTCCTCACGTTGTCCCTTCCCCCTCGGTTTCTGGAAAGGCTGGTCCCCAACCAGCCTTCTGCACCAGCGCACAGTCCGCTGGGTCCCCGCAGCTCGAGGCCGCCACGGTGTTCCGACAGCGACTCTGACCCCACGCGGCCGAGGAACGTCTCCTGCACCAGCACATCCCTCGAGACGGGCGCCCGGTAGCCAGCCCAGCACAGACACGCACTCCACACCCGGCCTGGCGCCCCGGGCCCCGCACGGCCGACGGTCATCGGGAGAACGGCCCAAAGCCCAGGACAGCAGCTGCAGACCAGCAGTTCTGTCACTCTGCACAGCAAGTGCCCTAAAGGATGCCACCATCGTCCTTACCAGGTAAGCTTAAACCGCATTCCGTGTACTTTTAGGTTATTAGCTTGGTGTGTGTGTTTAGAACCGCCTGAGTCCATGGAAACGAGCCTGTGCTTCGTGTTGAGGCTGTGCTGTGCTCTAACCCCGGTCACGCAGCCCAGCTGGCTGAGCGCCGGACCCGTGGCCTCTCCCGCCCGGCGGGGCCGTCCTGCTCAGCCGCTGCCCGAGACGGCGCGGCCACAGCACGTGTGCGTTTCCGTCTGCAGCCGACACCGCGGTGACCGGAATGGCTGGAGGAGGACGGTCGGGAGCAATCACGTAGAGCACTGTGTGTGTCCGACTCCAGCAGCCCCCACGCGGGGCTCCGGCTCCTCAGATCTCGGAGGCCGAGGCTCGTAATCAGTGTCCGGGAACCAAAACCTGAGTGATTTTTTCCTGTGAAGTAGACATACGTCAGGAGGCTTTCATGGATGCCTTTCTCTTCCAAACTCAGAAGCTGCTTACACGCCATTATCCACTCGTGGAAAGCGAGGAAGCTACCCTGATGGTCACTGGAGATCTTGTTTTTGACCTGAAAGATTGCACTTCATGTGATGTCATCCTAGAACCCCGTGTGCCCAGAAGAGACAAAATCATTAACCCAGACACCAGCAAACAGGAGAGACCTTTCTCATGAGCGCCCTCCCATCCGAGAACCCAGCGCGAGCCGCAGCATGAGGCGCATCCACACCGCTGGATGAGACACGCTCCGTGAAGTCCTCCTCCAGCGACACGGTCCGAGAGGGGGAAAGCCCAACGGTCAGCGGGCGAACCAAGTGGTGAGCTCTAAAACCAAACTGGCCTGGGCCCAGGGCCAGGCTCGGGCCGAAGAGTGGGTCTGCGAGCAGGTGCACTGTGAGGGGTGAATTGGGGTGACCTTGCCTGCAGGCCTGGCACCCTGCAGGCAGGAAGCCGAGGGGGGATATACAGGCCAGGCTTTCACCAAAACAGGTTCCGGGAAGGGTGGTGGGGACCCCGGTCAGCTGCCTGGCCGCAGGTGCCTGACTGAGGGCTACAAGTTGTGAAAATCTGTCTTTTTCAAATGAAAAAGCAACTCTTCAAAATATTGTTTGTAAAATTTGCATAGAAAATAACTGAGCTAGAAACACGATTTTGACAAATAAAAGTGAGAACTTTAAATAAACGAAAGTCCTGGGGCGCCTGGGTGGCCCAGTCCGTCGAGCGTCCGACTTTGGCTCAGGTCTTGATCTCACAGTCCATGAGTTCACGTCCCACGTCGAGCCCTGTGCTGACAGCTCGGAACCTGGAGCTGCTTTGGCTTCTGCGTCTCCCTCTCTCTCTGACCCTCCCCCGCTTATACTCTGTCTCTCAAAAATAAATAAGCATTAAAAAAAAATTTAACAATGAAAGCCCTGTATAGCGCCAAGGTACAGCACCCCAGTGACTCAATCAGGGCAGGGCTCACGTCCTGCTTCTGCATGGAGACAGTACCGGGCAACAAGGACACACTTGAATAAACACCTGATGAACGAATTAGTGAGTTAATTTAATTAGCATAACATAGCTCACATCAGTAACAAGTGAACAGACCACCTGTGAGAGTTTACGGTGGCTGTGCTCAAGTCCTGAGCCCCGGCATACCCGGCCGGAAGGTTCTGGGTCCCGCTGGCCGCGTCCGCGGGAGGAGGCCCCCAGTGAGGGCTGGGGCACGGAGGAGAGTGGACACCAGCCCGCCCAGCCTGCTTCCCCACGCACTTTTGTGCTCTTCACCGTGAACCCTGCAGGCCCAAGGGTTTGCCAGGCTGAGGATTTGCGGCTTTTTCCTTCCAGAAGCCAGCGGTGGGTTAAAGCAGAGGTCAGGCTGGTTCTGCCGGGGTGGGGGGTCCCATTTCTCCCCACCTCCGCTGCACCTGCACTGTGCTCTGGCCACTATGGGTCGAAATGAAAACCTTTACAGGGTGGAGATGTGTGGACTCGGGACCTGGCTTTCAGGCTGTGTCATGGGCAGACGCGTGTGGGTCATTTCCTTTGCGTCACCCTAAGGTCCAGGTCTCTGTCGCTCTCGCCCTAGAAGACGCGCCATGGACACTTAGCAGGACGCACCGACCCGTGGGCGGCTCCGTCCAGGGAGGCCCCTCCCACAGGGCGGTGCCCAGGTCTGCACACCCCAGGACAAGCTCGGGGCCCCCACAGAGGACATGGTGCCGGGCCGGCGGCAGGGAGGCAGCTCTCGGGAAGCATCTTCGGAGAGGACAGCCCCGAGCGCAGCTGAGCAGGTGAGGGCGGAGGGAGTGGAGGTCCGCTCGGGGCGCACATGGCCCCGGGGCTGAGCAGCTCGGACGCCTTCCGTGTGCTCTCTGCCCCAGCCTCGTCCGAGCAGAGCCCACCCCTGCTCGCCCAGCCCCCAAGGGACATGGGTGGAGCGAACTGGGGAGGCCACGTCACTTTCACAGACGCAAGAGACGCGCGCTGTTCCGGGTCCCCTCCAGGCCCTCCTGCTGCACGCTCCCCGCACTGCGCGCTCCCGGAGCCCCTGCACCTGGAGCACCCCCTATCCCGGACACAAAACCCCTGCTCACATCTGGAGCTCGCCCCCGTGGGGCAGGGTCCCCGGCACGGGCGCGGGCACTGGCTGGGTGGCCGTCCGGGAGACCCAGCTCTGGACCCACCCCGTGGAGGGCGAGGGGGTCGAGCATGCCACAAGTATGGGCAGCAACGTGCCTTGAGATTGTCCTGTTTCCAAAGTTTACTATCTGACCCTTTGGTCCCGTGGTGAGGCGATCAGACCACTGATGCCGAGAAATCTGTCATCAGCACTTCCCGGAAGCCACCAGCTTCCGTGTCGGCACCCAGGAGAGAAACTCTGGCCTGTGGGCCACACTTCGGCAAATACTATGCATAATTCAGCAACCGCAGAGCCGGACAAACACACTCACGCCGTCCCCGTGGGATCCGGTGGTTCTGCACAGGCATTCGATTCCTAAGCTACATTATGGCTCTGAGATCACGAAATAGAAAAGAAAGAACACACCAGAAAATCACTGTAAGCTTTGCGAGCCTTCACACAGGACTGAAATGCGCCTACCCTCACGTTTCAGATTATTTACACTAAATATCGCGTATGAATCTGAGATTATTGTATAGTTTCTCTTCTGAAGCTTCTCAAGCCCATGTAATCTCTCCTGTACTGGGGTTTCCTCGCCTGACACACGGGAGGGAGTCGCGGAGTTTTCTTCAGTAAAGAGGAAAGTGATCACTGTAGTCGATTAGTCTTCCGCCGGTGAAAACGCAGCACCTGTCCCTGGCATGAGGGCGGCTCCTCAGCGTCTGCGGGTGTGTTCCGGCCGCGGCTGGATTTACAGCCTCCGGAAGTGAGCCCCACGAGCCACCAGTGCAGACGCTCCTCCCCCGGCAGACGCCCCGCAGCCCCCTCTTGGCTCCGCACCTGTCACCCGTGCCACCCCCGACGCGCAGACACTGCAGTGCTGCCTGCCGCCTTGGCCTGGGGCGCAGACTGAGCACCCACGGGCCAGGCCGGCCCCACGGGGTCCCGCACACCCGCCTGCATGTCTGCCCACAGGCTGGCACCCGGGAAGCATCAGTGTCTGGCCCCTGCAGAGTTCGGCAACGGGCAGTGCCCTGGTTGGCACAGGGTTGGCTGGAGGGTTTTTCAGTGTGGATTTGAGAGTGTCTCCACAAGGGGGCTGGTCCTCCCATGTGCCCAGACCCTGCCCCTCCCAGCCTCACGCCGAGGCCACCCACACCATCACCAGCATGGGCGTTCCTGCTTCCGATCTCTATTACAGACAATCTCTGCAAAACTGAAAACTGATACCCAGGCCTCTGCCTACCACCCACGCCCCAGCAGCATTCAGTGGATGCCAGCTGCATCTCAGGCCCTGGGCAGTGACAGTCACTTCATACATCTGAATCAGCTACTGGTCCCTCCATGAGCCCATCTCTGCACAGTGGGCGACACAGGTGTCCTGACAAACGGCCATCCTGCCGATCATCTGTCGAGCTGAGACCTGACTTATTACTACTGATAATTTATAACCACCACCACAAAACTAAGCCTGGTCTCCCAGGCTGAGTATAACCCCCCTCACTTGGTTGAAGGCCACCAGTAACACGTTGGGTAGGAGTAAACCCACGAGATCCTCTACAATTACAGAACACTTGATGCCACAGACAAGAATCCAAATACCGGTGTCGATTTTTGCGCTAATGCTGCGGAAAAAAATAACTTGTAAAGTGAAAAAGCTTGAGTGTTATTCAACTTACCTGGTTGCTAGAATGAAGTTTCAAAAACAAATATGACCAAAATGGAAACAAAATCCAGGCTGGGCCTCAAGACCGCGGAGAAAGTCAGGCCTCCATGATTCCGAGAGGTTTTGTCATGAGAAGCCCCAAGACTGTGTGTGGCCTTGTGCTTTGAAGTCTGTGCCACTCTGCCTTCGAGCCCCACACAGCCCCGTGCTGGGCCTCCGCACAGACGGAGGCAGAGACTCAGGATGCCAGGCGGCAGCCACCGTGGCTTCTGGAATCTCTGCGTAAGAACTAAGTTGTTGTCTTGAAACATAAGCTTATGAGCATATGATCCAAAGCAAAACACATATACTGTATCCTTCTCAGTTTATAATAAAAAACAATCACAAAAGACTTCCAACAGAAAAGAAATCTCCAAGGCCAGAGAAGATCTCTCGCACACACAGCCCAGAAAACCTAGAGGCACGGCCCGGCTCCTGCGTGGCCTGGACCCCGGAGGGTGGCCGCCCCCTGCTGACACACGGAACAGGAGCTCGGTGAATCTTGTGACGGGACTGGCCGACACCAGACTCCCCGGAACAATGGGGAGAGCCACCTCCTGTGTTAGGAAGGGTTTCTGCCAGAGTGACACACGTCTGTGTGAGTGCGCGGAACCACAATGGCCAGCTTCAAGGGAGCCTCCAAGTGTGCACCACGAGGCCCCGCGTGACGGCCGGAGCGGGCGCAGGGCCCCAGGGCTGCTGCCCTGACTCCGGCCGCAGGAGGGGGAGGCTGACTCGTGGTCACGCCCACGGGAGTCCTGCCTCTGTCACCACCGCCAACAAACACAACACGAGGGGCATGCCTGACTGAGACACACTTCTACACACACACACACCACACTTGACCACTTTCCAAGCACAACCGGTCTGGGCCGACTGCCCCTGAGGGTTTTGCGAGGGGAGGCTGGTGCCCTCCGTCCCACCGAGAAGTGACGAGGGCCTCTCAGGACCGGTGACCCGCAGAAACTACCAGAGCCGGGACGCTGGTCGCTCCTGTCTGAGGTCATCAGGAAACACAGAGAACCTCCAGCTGTTTCCTGAACGCATCACCACAACTTCCAACTTCTCACTGAAACCGTGTGAGCCCAGCTCAGTGCAGCTGCACTGACCACAGCGACACAGGCCATTCCCAGGCCCGTCTCGGGGGACTGCGGATGCCTGTGGGCAATCCACTTCCTTCACTCACCCCCGGAGGGGCCGCTGACCATGCAGGGGCATGCTGGACCCAAGTGGTTTAAGCATTTCCTACAACTTACTGAAAACTCAGATAACCGGAAACACGGAGTCCTGTAAGCTCTGAACACGCTAAACTCTTGATAACTTGTGCTGATCGGTTTGCTGGTAGGCGACACATCCCAGGAGCTGAGGCACTTTCTCCTTCTCACCCAACAAGCCAGATCTAGAAATACACAATCGCCTTAAAAAGCCACCTTCCTTTGGGGCCCCCGGGTGGCTCAGTTGGTTGAGCGTCTGACTGTGGCTCAGGACATGGTCTCGCGGTTCGTGGGTTGGAGCCCCGCCTCGGGCTCTGTGCTGACAGCGCTTCGGATCCTGTGTCTCCCTCTCTCTCTGCTCTGCCCTCACTTGCACTCAGTTTCTCTCCCTCTCTCTCAAAAATGAATTAATATTTTTTAAAAACAACAACACCTTAACGATTCCTGATACCTTTTCTTCACAGAGTTTAACTGCAACGTGTTCTTTAAAGGGCAAAAGAAGAAGACATTCAAGAAACAAGTGATCTTTCCATTTCACAGATGGAGAAGGACCAAGAACAATAAAAAAGTCAAATTTACGAGAGTTCCACAAGTAAATGTAAAGAACCACGACATTTTCTGTATTTTTTAGGTTGGCTACGTCTGCGAAAGTCACAAACACCCGTGAAGACATAAATGGCAGGTCTGCGTCCCCCCCTCCCCCGAAGGGTCACGGAAGGCACCGGCCGCCCCCACCACACACCGTGCACGCCCGCGCCCACAACTGCTCACCCTCTCACGCGCACACGCGCGCACACACACACACACACACACAGACAGGGACGCGGCCTCCGGGGAGGGTCCCGTACCTTTAAACAGGGTCAGTCCGCGCAGGTTGCCCTTGATTTTAGTTAGCTTCAGCTCCATGGGGCCGGCCGGCCCTGCCACGCATGTCCTCTGTTAAATGGGAAGGAAGGGCTCCACTAGTGACCCCTAAAGTGATCGATACACAAGAAAACAGACTTTACAGTTGTCGACGGGGACCACGTCACGACACACTTTCAGGGGCTGGTGTGACTCTGAGCCGCTGGCCCCCACGCGGCTGCGCACGGGCGCGGGGGCGCAGGGCAGTGCCGCCGCCCTCCCTGGCATCGGCGAGCACCGGGCACCAGGGACGGGCTGTGGCTGCACGCAATGTGGCAAAACAATGGAGTGACTTCTATAGAAGCCAATCATTCGACTGTTGTTGTCCAGTCAGGAAGAGAGCAATTTCCACACGTGAAAATGTATCCGAGTGACTCACACCCGTCCCTGAAACGTATAGTCACAGAGTAAAGCAGCCAGTGACCCGAGCAGCCCGCGTGCAGGGCACCGCTTGGAGGCCAAGTGTGATTTCAGAGCCGGCATTCTCAAGCACAAATACAACATCTGACACACGTATTACAAGGGCAACACGGACCACACATACACGCGTCATGCACACGTGTGTACATGTGTGCACACGCTCACACACACGATGGGACGGGACCCGCTATCTGCTCAGTGGCATGCAGCCCGGCTCGGCCACCTGTGTGCACTGCCTCGGTTTTTAAATCCCAGAATGTTAGTGGCAGCCGCCAAATAATCATACGGCTTATTTTAACCGGCGACTCCAGACTGACAACGGAGGCGTCGGCCCCTCTGCACCGGCAGCGCGCTGGGACGCAGCAGCGCAGCCCGTTAGGAGGAGGAAGGGACACGGGCTGGGCCCAGGTGAGTGTTGGAGCCACGGCTCTGTGGCTCCGTCCTGTGTGAGCCTGGGGAGCAATTTCCATTCCTTGGTGCCCGGTGGCCTCGCCGGAGCATGGGAACCTACCCTGTGCTGTGCAGGTGTCCTGGAGACAGAAACTCTGGAGGCCAAGTTTAAGTCCCTGGGGTGCCCAGAAAACCAAATGAGACTGAACTTCAAGCACCTACCAGAGGCCCGGGACCACCACTCGCTAATAAATATGAGGCCCCCTCGCCCCTCTCTGACAGAAATGGGTGGGGTCTTACGGGTCGTATCGCGTGTCCTGGCAGCCGGTCGTCTCTGCGATGCTGCCGTCCTATCTTTACGAAGGACCCGTCACTCAGCACCTTTGCCAAAGAGAACCGGCCACTGGGAGCGGCCAGGACAGAGGCGGTGAGTGTGCAGCCACGCGGCCCCAAGGGCCGCGGTTCACAGCAGAGCAGGCAAGCTCCCCAGACCTCCACCAAGGTTAGTCCAAAGCGAAGATTGGTCACTGGGGCTTGGGAACAGGTGGAAACAAACTAGACCTAAAGGGTCGACAGAGCACAAAGTCGCGATGTCTGGCTCCAGTCCTGGCCCTGGGAGCGACACTGAATCTCTCTCAACGCTCAGCGTCCTTGGGGGCGGGGCCACGGCCCCCTCAGGGATGACTCTAGTAGCTGGTGGGGGTAAACTGAACCACCGACCTCACCACCACACTATGCTGTCAGACGCCAGCGGTGTGGACGGTCACCAGGCATGCAGCGCCGGCTGGCCCTCCTGTCCCCATGCGTGCGGCCCGGGCCCGTCACAGACTCAGAAGACTTTATTTTTGCTACTCAGTAAATCCAAAAGCCCCAGAAAAACTGAAGGATAAGCAGAGGATGTCAAAATGTACTTGGTTAACTGCATGCCACCAAGTTCTGCAAATCCTCAGAGAGGACAGAAGAGCACCAGGGCCACAGCTGGACCTGGACAGGGCCGGGGAGGCGAGAATCCGTGAAAAGGCCATCGAGTTGGGACGAAGACAAACAGAGCCACTGGCCCACCCAGGACGTGGAGGGAACAGTGCGATCTTCCTGAGACCTGGCATCTCCACACTGATGATGGCGGGCAGGAGGCCCGGTCTACCAATACCATGTGGCTTCATGTCTACACCCGTGGCTCTTAGGGAGACGCCGCGGGAAGTCAGTTCTGGCATCCGTCAGCAGCACTAAAGCTGGAGCGCAAGGAGCAGGCCTCAGGGCCCAGGGGCAACGTAAGGTAAATGCTCTACTGGAGTGCACTGGCGAGAAGAAATGTGCCCTGGAAGTTGGCACAACCACCCCTGGCTCTGCTGGTCACTGTCTACACAACCACAACCGGACGAGTTACCGCTTCTTACCGATTATAACACAGGCACAAGACCACATGAGCCGCGGAGCCAAGGTCAGGACAGAGGAGGTGAAGGTGTAAGTGCAGGCCAGGGGCTGGCTGGGGGGAGGCCTGGCCCGGAACACATGGAGGCACATGTGGATGCGCCTGCACCCCCAGGGCGGGACCACACGAGAGCAGCGTCTGCCGTGGCCACTCAGGTCCGGTTAGGCAGGGCCGATCGGGGAAGGGGAACAGACACGAGCCCCCAGAACTCACCGGAACCTCATGAGGCCTGCTCCCAGGGCCCTGCACAGAAGGGGGCGGCCTGGTGCACAGTCAGCTCGCAGGATGGGGATGACAAGGAGGGGCGCTGCGCCCCCGCACCGCCCGGGTGCTCCTGCTGGCGGAGGCTCCAAAGACAGCCCTTCACGCCTGCACAGCCGCCCCCTTCAGAGAGGGCTCAGCTATTTTAGGAGCGTGACTCACGGAAGAGGAGTAGTCGAGGCTGTAGACGGCGAAGAAACCCCAGCTGTAGAATCAGCCCCGGGCCACACGGGCTTCCGGAACCAGGGCGTGGGAGGTCCACAGACCGTGGCTTCCCCAAGTTTCACCCATTGGGATGTGGCCAAGGGGACAGCCCCAGCCAAGGACTCGGGGGCCTGTGTCAGCCTCCAGGACACGGCCCTTCACGTCCACCCCACTGGCCACCATCTCTGTGTCCTCCAGTCCCTGCCATGTCCCTCACGCGCCCCAGCCACCTGGCCCAAATGTGGAAAGGAGAGGACTGAATGCAGGAGAGAGAGGAGAAGGGGGAGGAGGAGACAGAGAAAGAAAGAGGAAGCAGTGGGGCAAGGGGAAGGGGCAGGGTACCTGCGGGAGGCTGTAGGGACCCCGCAAGAGGCGGGGGACAGACAGGAGGTACAGAGGCTTCAGAACGTATCTCATAGAGTCAGAACAGACCTCGTGGCCCCCCGCAGAGCCGGGGACCTCTGAATGGACTCTGCTGGATGGCTGGGTGGCTGATTCTGTGAACACGGGGTCTTCAAGGGGAGCCGGGCAATGTGGCCATGTGTGGGCCACGAGGGCCGAGTGCAGGGGGGACCGGGGGGAGCAGGGGGAATGGGGTGCTGGCCAGCTTCACCACATCTTACTGTCAGCAACGGAGACTGCTACAGACCGACGTGACCCCCCCACGTGCTGGTGCTGGGAGGGGGTCTCCGGGGGAGAGGGTGGGGCCCCGTGACGGGACCCGAGGCCCTGGCCCCGCCTCCACGTGAGCATGCAGTGAGAAGAGGCGGTGTGTGGACCAGACACGGAACCTGCCAGAGCCTCCATGTCAGGCGTCCGGACCCCAGACCACGGAGAAGAACGTGTGGCTGAAGTCACGCGTCGGGCTGTCACGAGACCGGGCCGGCGGGCCGAGCCTTCGAGACGCCGGCGGGCACACGGTGCGCTTGGGGAGATGGTGACAGCGCCGTCGGAGGGGGAGGCGGACCGTGTGGACGGCGGGCTGAGAAGAGGAGACGGCGCGCAGGCCAGCGGGCTGGAGTTGGAGCGTCTCCAAATCCAGGTGGAAGTGGTCACCGCTAGGGGCCGCGGCCCGGCCCTGAGGTGGGAGGCACATCTCATCCTGCTGCGAGGAGCTAAGAACGGAGCTGGTGAGCTCACCGGGAGCAAATGCAGGGACTGAGAACAGATCCCCGGGAAGCCGCTCCGGGCAGGGGACAGAGACAGAGAGCACAAGCCGGGCGGGGTCACAAACCCTGCCCCCTAACAAGGAGGGACAGTCCGAGGAGACCCGACACCAGGAGAGCCTCCGGATTGGCCGGAACCTCCCGATGACCAAACAGAGGCAGCTTTCACCAGCAAGACAGAGGCGCCGGGTCAGGGGCCTGCGGAAAGTTGAGGCAGAGAGCTCGCTTGGGGACCCAGCTTGGGGACAGCGCCCAGCCCCCTGCCATCCCACCTTCATCCTGAGCCCCGATGGCCCTGCCCTGGCTGCGGGGAGACGCTCCCGGGTGCCCGGGGCCCCCACACGCGACGAGGCTTCCGCAGCGGTGTGTTGGCAACGGAGCCCCTCTGAGCGGCCACGGCGAGCTCACCTGACCCTGGGGCGTGGACCGTTACATCCCGAGAACCGAGTGAGCTGGCATTACACGGCCATTCTTAAAACTGGATTTCGTGAACGTACGATCAGATAACTACATTCAAACAGGCAATAAACCCTCACACTCACACCCCCTCATTACTCCATACTTTCCCACCGGCCACACCCCGCGGCTGTGTGCCCCGGTGTGCCCGTCTGTGCCCGAGCCAGTGCTCAGGGACGCTGTGCTCTGGGCTGGAAGGCGGCGAGGGAGGGAGCGTTTACACCGAAGAAATGGGCAGAGTCGGGCTCTCTCCATCACGGAGCCACTTGCTCGGGGCAGGGGGAACAGGGACCAGAGGTGAGTGCAGCTCTGTGGCCAGCAGGGACCTCACTGGAGGCTAGGAGACACACCTGCGCTTAAATACTGCTTGTCACACGGGGATTTTACAACCTGAAAGCAAGGCCTCCTGACGGGGTGTCTGCTGCCGCCACGCAGAGGCCCCCCGGGTCCCGGGGATGACTGGCCAAGCCCAGGGGCTCAGCGCTGCTTCCTTCCTTCTCTGCTGATCTTAGAGGGGGTTGCCTAGCAACCTGCCTACGCAGCAGTGCAAATCTGCTGCCTTAAATAAACTCCTGCAATACATGCTTTTTTGGAAAGTTCCGCCGGACGTTTTTAGAATGATTTTCCTACGGTTTCTGAATGACATCACGGGTGCTGTGGGAAGTACAGGTAGCGGTACTGGCTCTGTCTCTGCTCCAAGAAAGTCTGGGAGGCCACCGTCTCTTGTCCTTACAGGTCTCACCCGGCGAAAGCCCGGTGACCTCCTGGGGAGACAGTGCCCCCTGGGAGGCTGGACGGGGGTCAGGAGAAGAATGGGGGGCGGCCTGAGGACGTTCTGCTGGCGCACACGTTCACGGGAGGTGTGCTGGAAGCCAGGGCGCCGACGTGGGGCCAGCAGAGCAGACGCTCGGGTGCATGTGGTCAGTGCGTCCCCTGAGTGTGCAGCCAAGGGGGCTCCCTGGGGGCAGGCCCGGGGCACCTGGGCCACAGGATGTGGGGCACCGCGGGCAGAGTCGCGAGGGCTGAACTCAGAGTGTAACAGGCTGTCGAGGGGCTACCGCAGCCGCTGCGGACAGAGACCCATTGTGAGAAAGCCCCGCGGGCCTGCCTCTCTCCTGGTGTGCCCCCTGAGCCATCTGGGGCCTTGGAAGGCCAGCAAGTTCCCCGGAGCCTGATGAAAACGCCTCCCCTCCGCCGCCACCCTGGACGTCGAGGCCCAATGAGAACAGCATTCTGTGACCTTGAGGGAAGGAAAGCCTGGGGCGAAGGACGTGGGCTCTGTTCCCACAGGCAACGGGGGACGTGTGGACGTCCCTCAGAGGCATCAGGGACGAAGGACACACCCTCAGTGTCACCATCGCAGGTTCCGGCGGCCCCGGGGGAAGGCGCTTTGGGCAGCGCTGCCCAGAGCTGGACGTGCCGGGGGTGAGAAGTGCCCAGGAGAGGCCGGGGCTGGGCAGGAGCCCCGGGGAGCAGAGCCCTCACCTGCCCACAGCCACCTCCTGGAGGGGCTGCACGGGTGCCAGGGGAAGACACACCGTGCCGCGGGCTCTCTGTCCACCTGCGTGGACGCAGCCGTCTGAGCGTCACGGACGCTGTCCCCTCCCCATGCGGGGCCCCGTGTGGACTCCTGAGTGGGCCGGCGCCTCGGGGGAGCTGGGAGTGCTCCACGGAGGGGGACAGCCTGGGCTGTGGTGCCCACCACACACCCACATGACCCAGAGCCCAAGCTGGCAGGACACAGTAAGCACAGATCAGGACGTCAGGGACTGGGCGCATCCTGACTTGTCTTTGTCCTACCAAACTGCACAGAAGGCAGGGCGCCATTCCAGAGATAAGACACGAAGGAAGGGGGGCAACAGGCAAGGAAAGTCTCGAGTCTGCCCCACGTACGGCGCCCAGAGGGGCGTTACCAACAGCGAGGCACAAGGCACATCAGTCCTCAGACCACATGCCTGGGACAGAGTGGCGGGAATCCCGGAGCAGACCCCTAGGAGCTGACTCTGCTCACAGAAGCTGAGAGGCCCAACGGGGGCTGGGAATCAGCCTCATCGCCCCAGGTCCTGTGCCCTCCCGCTTGGCCACACAGCCGCAAGGTGGAGGCAAACTGTCGTCTCATCAGAAGAAAAATGTCATATCCAAGTGCCCAGGCCAGAGGACAGCTGTGTGACCAAGTTCTAGGCAGCGGGGAGTAAATGGAGCAGTGCATGGAATGTTCCGGAACTGATCAGAGGAAAGGTGTGCCACGACGAACATGGATGTGGTGACCACAGCTTGGCCACATCCTGGCCCACTGGGGCCACATGCGTGAGGGCCACTCCCTCAGGCAGCCACACGGTCACTAACAACCAATAACTAACACACCCAGCCTGGGGGGGGGGTGGGGTGTGTGTGTGTGTGTGTGTGTGTGTGTGTGTGTGTTAGCGTAAAACCCGATGCCTCGGCTACTGTTAAAACGAGTTTTCCCTCACAGCTAGTCATGGCGGCTGGCTTGGCGCGCACACCCGGATTCTACGCGTACGAACGCAAGCCCCTGAGCAGTGACAACGTGCGTGCCTAGGCTCTGCACACTCAAGGGAAAGCACGTTAGCCTAGTGGTCTGACCTCACTGCGTCCAGCACCCGAGAATGAGTTACAGCAACGATGCCTATTTCTATCCCCCAGACACAGAACTGACCTCAAACCCGCTTGAGACTGCCACATACGCCCCAAAAATGTCTTCCAGTCAGGGAATAAAGGTCAGGGTCCTGGGCACCCCCCCAGGGGCCTCTGGGCCTCTGAACCTCAGAAGACAGAACCTGGAAGATGTGCAATGTAGCAATACAAATCAAAGCAGTTCAAGGTACATGTGTGCATGTGTGTGCATGAGTGTGCATGAGTGTGCGTGTGAACGTGTGAACAAGCGGGCACGCGCATGTGAGCGTGCATGTCTGTGGGTGTGCGCTGTGTGCATTAAGTGTGAGCAGGAGTGTGTGTGAGTGTGAGTGTGTGCACAGGCATGTACGAGCCATGTGGGTGTGCAGGAGTGCAAGCACGCGTGAGTGCAGGCATGCGTGTATATGAGCGTGCACATATGATGGTGCCCATACGTATGTGCATGAGTGTGCACTCTGTGTGTGTGTGTGTGCGAGAGTGACTAGAGGGCTTGCCCTATACGGTGGGCATCTGGTGGCCTCGGCGCCCGCACGCATTCTGAGTGCGGATGGAGAGTAACCGCCCCCACTCCTCGTGGCTCTCGCCCCCGGGGCTGCACCGCTGGGCGTGGACGGAGGCAGATCTGACAAATGACGGAAATCACCGCGAGGGACCGCCTGACAGTCTTGGAGAAGCAAGATTCATGTCCCCAAAACAAACTAAATTCAGTTGAAAAATGCTCCGTTTGTACAAGACTGTCAGGGGAGACTGGGAGGCCCGGGTGGCACTCAGGAAACACCTGGAAACCAGCTGAAGATGAAAGCCGAGCGGCAATGGCCGGCCTCTCAGGAGGGCACAGCCACCCCCCCCCCCACAGCCTCTTCACACGCCAGGGGCCACAGGTGCCCGCATGATCCTTCGTGGAACAGACGCAAGACCGTGACGTTCTGAGGCAACATTCATTCAGACCTTCAGGCCTCCTCCCCTGGCCAGAAACTTCTGAACCCCAGTGGGCTTGCCGGATGTCACAGAAACAGAGAACCGCCCCCCCCCGCCCGGGGTGGAGATGCATCTGTGTGCCCGGGGCTGCCTCAACCTCGCCCCACCTTTGACGGGACTCAACTCTCTGTATAAGGTGGTCTAATCCTGCCCCGAAGAGGAGGCATTTACACCAGGGCCGATCCCAAACCAGGCGGCACATCAGCGCCCTGTGAACGGATCCACTCGGAATCGTCGTATGTGAGGGAGGGCCCGCCAGGGGACAGCTCTGACGATCTCCATTCGCGAGTCAGAGGCAGAGAGTGCGGGACCGGCTTCTCTGCGGACAGAAGTCTACTGACCCAGCTTATCTTCAGCAAGAATTGAGTATTCTAAATATCTCGATGGTCCTAAAGATGCCCCCTGTTAGACAGCACCAGTTTTAATTTCACGTATTGGCCTGTCTGCAGGAGTGTGTTCAGTTTTACGTACCAACAGGGGGAAACTCTGACGTCACTTGCCTCCTTTACCTACAATCTCCAGGCTGTTCTCACCTCGACCCGAGCATCTGTCACTGCAGCTGGGCACCTGTCTTCCCCCAGGCCTGTGATGTCCTGCTCCGGTCACTGGCATTTTCTGCACGCCTCCCATCAGAGGATACAAGCCAAAACTGCTTGAGCAGAATTTCAGACGCTGACGCCTTGGCCTTGCTGAAGGGAGCGCACGCTGCCCTGGGGGCACCCAGCTTTAGAAAGCACCGTGAACTATGGCAAAGTGCGAGAAAGCAGACGCGAGGCAGGGAAAGAGTGCGTCTGGAAGAGCGAGCAAATGCACGCTTTGTAACAGCAGGCCGCGGTCAGGCAGGCGCCGCACGTGAAGCAATCCGCTGCTCATGTTCACTGAGGACCCACTGGCATCACATGCAGATAAAGGAGAATGGCAGCGGGCAGTCAAGCCCCACGAGTGGAACACAAAGGCTGACGAAACACGGCTCTACCGGGGACGTCTCTCAAGAGCCAGGACTGAAGACTGGCCACTGGCCACCAGCCACCGGCGTCTCCTTGGTGGTAATGCCAGGCAGCGATCGTGAGCCCCAGAGGGCAGAGGTCCCTGGTGCCTTCTGATGCTACGACATTCTGCTCTGTCACAGCTGTTGGGACCAACAGCCCTTTGCCCTGGGGTCCCAGTCCGTCTGACTCTTGCTGATCTTCTTAAACACAAAAGCATGTGCTCAAACCTTCGATACCAAAGAAGCAGAAGCGTTAGGATTTCAGATAAGGCTTTGCTTTAACCTGGGCGTTTCCAAATCACAGCCAACAACGGAGAGGGGTGAGTTACTTTGGATCCCCTAACTCTGAAGGATGATGTCTAGTTATCCGTTAAAAAGGGAAAGAAGGTTGCATTCACAGAGGACAGAGACAGATGCGCCATCTATGAGGATCCACCAGCACGTGCATTTATAAGGTTCAGGGTGTCTTCTAAGGACTGAATGCATCAAAGCAATGTGCAGGGTAATTACCAAGTCATTCGATCAGCATAGAAAATGCGTAACGACAAAGCAAATGCTAGCAATCCTGGCGTTAAAGACACACTTCACCCTGCAGACCTGGTTTATCAACTTCCCTATTTTCTCTTGGTCACAGAGTGGCCAACGCCTGCCTAAGCGATCTGGAAATATTTGTCGCCAAACACATCTCTCAAAACATCATCTTTCTGCACATTCCTCTGCTTTGATCAACACAGCAGGTGTGACCAACCTGATCAGTGCGTCATCTGCATGTAAAGAACTGCTGATTCCAAGACAAGGCGAAGACAATTAATCAGAAGAAAATGCACTAAAACACTCAGTTAAGCACATTTAAATTTTGTTTCCATTATCTGCTCCTTGCTTATTTCTTTCTCTTTTCTGCTTGCTTTATTTCTCAAGGGTATTTTTTTTTTAAAGAAAACAGAAGAAGAAACACAGGAGAAGACAGGATGGCTGGTAACAGGGAGCTGGCCGTGCGCAGGAGACAGAGAAGTGTACGCGCTCTCTGCCCAGCTGGACACATTTTCATCCACCGACATCTTTAAACCTTGTGTTTATCAAGATTTCACTCTGGAGTTTTATCATTGAAATGGATCTACAGAACACTGCTCTGTTTCTTAATAATTATGACTGTAAATGTCTGCTATTAAGCAGAGCTAACGATGTTAAAATAATGGTAATGGTCTGGCAAACAAGAAAAGCCCGATGTTGATGGATTGGTCCTCATTAGAGTCACATTCCAAAACGCCTGTGAAAAGTTAAGATCAAAGATCTCAGTTCTCGGCCTTCACTTACTGTTGTTTGAAACTTTCGCTCCTGAGCAACAAGGAAAGAAGATGAATACAGGAGAAGCAGTTCCGCAGGATCCAGACACGTCAACTGTTTTAGAATGGCTCTGCGGATTCGGTCAGCAGCAGAAGAGGATTTGGTGACAATCACACAACTGACCGGCTTTCTGCTCTACACATGGAAAGAGCAAACTAATGCGTTCTCTGTTAATTAAATCAATGACCATAAAGGGGCAGACGCGTGTTGTCTAGAAGCCTGGCCCGACCATCATTAAAGGCCCTGAGGTGGACAAGTTCTGATTTAGACACTGACAAATCAGAGGATTGATTTTTCCTTCTGAAGAACATGATGATCATCTCCACACGCTCTCCAGGAGGACCGATGCCTGTCTGCTGAGACAGGGAGGCGCCAGCTCGTCTGGCTGACGTCCCGTGACCCTGGACCCTGAGCAAGAGGGACCCTGGCCCCTCAGGCACGGAGGGGCCACGAGGAAGACAGCCTCAGAGCAGAAATAGGAAGCATGCTGTCCAACACAGTACTCTTGAAGTCAAACCTTCTAAAAAGATGTTTGAGAATGAGAGTCAAGGAGGTAAATTTCATTTTTAATTTTCTTTAGAAGGCATTCATTTTCGGTGACTGCCAAGTACATTATCAAGGAGAGATGGTTGAGTGGGCATGCAGCCATACTTTAAAGACCTGCCAATTCACTTACGCTGTCATTTCTGAAGTAAAGGCAGAGTGGGTAGGACAGCCGCCCCGTGCAGTCACAGTCCCCAAGAGACCAGCAGCGATGGAGGCTGACTGCCGGGCTTGGATGGAGCCACTGACGTCCTCATCTGGGAGGAAGCTGGTGCTGTGTGAGCTTCTGGATCGCAAAGACACAGAGAGATGGGGGCAGATCTCTTTCCCTCTCAGCTTCAGATCTGCCTGGCCCCCTGGCCACACCCCCCTCCAACCTCCCGGGATGGGAGATGTCTGACGTCCTGCAAACTTCTTGTGCTCAACCACAGCCCTGCTCACTGTTGTGTATCACACGCCACTCAAAGAATGGTGTCAAGGGCGAGGAGTAGCAGAAGATGCCACCCCAAAGCAGGACTGCTGGAGTTCGGGACACAGCACCCCAAAAGTTGCTGCTTGGGTCTATTGGTTACTTTGAGCGGGGGAGGCTGGAGAGCCAGCAGGAGCCTGGGGGGGCTTTCTCTGAACGCCCCCATCTGCCCGCACACAGAGCCCCCAGGAGGATGGACGCTTGTCACAGGACCCGCCCCACACTGTCACACATGACTCACGGTCTCTCCCAGGTGCCCATGAAATGTGCATGTTAATAAATGTCCGTGTTTCTCCCCTCTGTCTGTTTTTTATTACAGGAGTCTCTGCCAAGAACTCAGAAGGGGAGAGAGAAAATCATTTACAGCTTCCCGTTTCGCCAGAACCAGGTAACAGAATACAATAGAAGTCATTCTTATTCAGCTTCTGAGACTCTATTTTATCCCATTTGAACGTTTATTGTTCCTCTGAGGCAAGATGATTCATTTACTTTTGCATTCTGAGTGCTCAGGAAATAAAATGGTGCCTCCGGGGGGTCGGTTAGGAACGTAGCACCACTCATACGTGGTAAAAATAGTATTTACGTAATAAGAAGATACAAGGGCACCTGGAAACAGTTTGAACAATAGGAAATGTTAGTATCAACATTTTACAAAGAATTCTTAGAAAACCGTAAAAAAAGCACTAACACTGATGGCAAAATAGTTAAAAGTTTATAAATAAAATTTATAAAGAAAACAGAAGTAGCCAGTAAATATTTCCACACTCACGTGCCTCTCTAGGAAGCAAAGGGATGCAAATTAGAACAAGATACGATTGTCACGTTTTAATTTGGGGAAGTTTAAAAATGAACTGTAATTTAAAGCTAGTGAGACTGCAGCAGGAAAAGTGCCCAGGGGCTTCTCAGGAGCATCGTGTGTTCCAACAATCAGAAGAGTGATTTGTTTTTATAGATCATGAGCCTTAAAAATGTTTGTGACATTGACCCTGTAATTTCACTTGTATTAGAGCACTCTTTTAATAAAATTTTTAATGCTTATTTATTTTATGACAGAGAGACAGCATGCAGGGAAGGGGCAGAGAGAGAGGGAGAGACAGAGAGTAAGTGGGGGACGGTCAGAAAGAGGGGGAGACACAGAATCTGAAGCAGCTCCAGGCTCTGAGCTGTCAGCACAGAGCCCGATGCAGGGCTCCGACTGATGGACCGTGAGATCATGACCTGAGCCGACGCCAGACGCTCAACCGACTGAGCCACCCAAGCCCCCCTATTAGTTTCTGAAAATTTAAAGATGACTCTGGCAACTCTCAGGAAAGCCACCAAAGGCGCAGCTGTGGGACGTGCCAATTACAAGAGAGGAAAAAAAGGCCACAATAAAAGCAAATCTTGATTAACAGAAAAAGAGGAGGGGAAACAGTATAAAATGGGCAGTACAGAGTCTGAATCCCCAGACGGCAGATTTAAATCCAAGCACAGCAGGAACTGAACTTAGTGTGAATGGTCAGACCAGGTGGAGATAAAATCTACCACGTGTGCAGGGAGAATGACTTAAACACAAGAGCAGATGGAAATCATGGAAGGTTCTCCTACAAACACGGACGCCAAGAAAGCGGACACGTACTAACGCCAGACAAAGTCGATCGTAAAGCCAAAATCACTGGCAGAGACCAGAACGGTATCTTGTAATGACACAAGGTGAGTCCGCGAGAAGAGAAGGCAGCCAGGACGTGTATGTCTCACTGCACGACTTCCAGATGTAAGAAGCACAAGCTGATCGAAGAGAGAAAAAAATACTTCGAGGCAAATTTGACAGATTAAGTTGACAGATTAAAAGAAAAATACCAGCAAGGATTCAACTGACACATCTGAAGGAGGAGATCAGTCATCTGGAGCTGCTGACAGGTGCGGAGCCCTGGATCCAAGGATGAGTAAGTGACCACGCACGACATTGGCCAGAACCGTCCGTGTGTGCTGGGCCTGAAGTCAAGCCCCAGCAAGCCTGGGGGATGCTCTCCAGGAGCAGCTGAATTTGAACTCAGTTACAAAAGAGATAAGAGTAAACGGACAATGAGGCAGAAGCAGGCAGTGTGCTTCTGAAACTTCCTCTGAAGAAAAGAGTCAAATGGAAATGAAAAAACATCTGGAGTTGAAGGCCATGGAAATCTACACATCCAAACTCGGGAGACATGGCAAGACCAAGCGCCGCAGCGTCCGCGCCTCCAGGGCAGGTCGTGCCAGGGACAGAGGGCCAGGCACCAAGGTTTCTTGTGACGCCACAGGACGTTAGCCTGACAGGCGGAAACCAAAAGGAAAGTAATGAAGATAAGGGCAGAAATTAATTAAACAGAGAAAAACAGTGTCAAGAAAATTCAACAAAGTCAAAGAATTGTTATTCTTTAAAGACTAGGACAATTCATAAAGTCCTGTTAGGCTTAATCAAGGGAGTGGAGCAGAAGAGGGCTCTCAGTGCCGACACCAGAAAGGAGAAGAACCGCTCAGATAGCCCGGGCACTAAGCGGTTCTGGGCCCGTGTGAGCAACTGTACGTCCCGATTTGTAAATTAACTGAATTGGGAAAATTCCTTGGAAAACATAACTTATAGTAACTGCTGTAAGAAGAAATAAAAAATTTCAACAACCCTGTGCCCAGTAATTAGATCTGGAATCAGAATCCTTCACCTCAAAGGATCACCAGGAGTAGATGGCTTCTCCAGAAACATTTCCAATGTTCTAGAGAGTAAATACTCCTGAGAGTTTCTGTCTGGAGGTCAGGCTAGCACTCGCTCCAAACAAGGGGGTTTAAACAGTGAAATCAGGCAGTGTGTTACGAACAGAAAGATGCGTTGTAAACCTCAGCACGTAAAAGTACTGAACAAAATGCTACCAGTTATTAGGTTTCAAAGGACGCGAGAACGTCACAAAAATACTGGATTTCAGGAATGCAAATTTTATCCTTCAAAAATCAATCAGTTTAACACCATATTAAAGAATAAAGAGGGGCGCCTTGGGGTTCAGTGAAGCGTCTGACTCTTGTCTTCGGCTCAGGTCACGATCTCCCAGTTCGTGAGTTCGAGCCCCACCCTGGGCTCTGCACTGATGCTACGTAGCCTGCTTGGGCTACTCTCTCTCTCCCTCCCTGCCCCTCCCCTGTTCTCTCGCTCTCTCTCAAAAAGAAAAGAAGAAAAAATAAAAACTATATAATCTTCGCAATAAAAAGTAATAGATAATGTTTGATTTATGATACCAACTTTAAATACATCAGGACTCGAAAGACGCTTTCTTCACCTGAAAAAAGGGCACATACACATCCTACAGAGAACATCATGTTTAATAAAGAAATATTGGACGCTCTCCATCCCTAACTGAATTTAGGAATCCAACCTGGACGCCCAATGTCACCACATCTATTTAACACGATCCTGGAAGTCCCGCCGGTGCAATAAAGCTTAAAAAATGAATAAAACAACTGGGGAAAAAAACCAGTATCTGTAAACAACTGATTTTGGATGGACAAGGTCTAAAGTATCTCCAGAAAAAAAAAATAGAATTAATAAGTGACTAAAGCAATCTTACTAGAAACAAGGTTAACAGAACTTTTACTGCTCTGTAACAGCAATCAACAATTAGAGAATGACATTTAATCTGTATCTTTGTTAAACTGCCGTCCAATCCCCGTGAATCCTTCTCTGTAAACACCGGGACACTGGTTCTAACCTCACGCGGAAGTGCAGAGCGGGGGCGTGGAAAGGTGTCCGTGTCATGGGCCGTGTTCTCCTACAGCTGGTCCCCCTGGACGCCCAAGGTCCTCTCGCTTTGTGTGGCAACCTCTGCACAAATTCGGTGGCATTTGTTTGGACGCGGCATGAGCCAGTCCCTGGGGTGTTCTCTGCACTCCTGCGTGCATGGGTGACACACACGGCCACCGACTCCTGTTTGCGCTGCTTTTCCTAGTCTGCCTTCTGTCTGTGCGGTGTGGCAGCCCGAGATGGACAGAGGAAATGTACTTCCCTCCCCGACATGGATCATTTAGATATCCTCTGGAGAAGGAACAAATCTGGACCCTGACTTCATTCCATGTACACACACACACCCTCCGAGCCTCAGGTACATCACAGATCTAGACATAAAGGTGAATGGTGAGTTTCTAGAACACAACATGAATGCGCCGGGGCCACGTTACACTAACGAACCCGGGCCATCAAAGACCCCGTTAGAACAGAACCCACAGCATGGGAGGGGCGCTTGCGAGACTTGGACTCTGAAAGGTCTCCCTTCTAGACAAGTTTAGAAAAAATCAGAGAACCTAAAATAAAAATGGCAGGAGGGGGCACCTGGGGGGGTTAGTCGGTTGAGCATCTGACTTTGGATTTCAGCTCAGGTCATGATCCCAGGGACATGGGATCGAGCCCCTGCATCAGGCTCTGCACTGAGTGTGGAGCCTGTCTGGGATTCTCTCTCTCTCTCTCTCTCTCTCTCTCTCTCTCTCTCTCTCTCTCCCTCCCTCCCTCTCTCCCTCCCTCTCTCTCTCTCTCTCTCTCTCTCTCTCTCTCTCTCTCTCTTTCTCTCTCTCTCCCCCACTCACTCGCTCTCTCGAAAATGAAATAAATTAAAATGGCAGCCGATTTGCAGGCATTTCCTCAAAGAGGTGGTCCCGACGGCCAGTAACGACTGAAAGAGGAACTCAGTGACTGATCACAAGGAGACTCATCCTGCAGGCACAGCGAGGCGCCGTGTGATGCCCGCTGGAGCGGCTCGAATGGCGAGCTAGCGTCCCACGCCGGCGAGGGAGCAGGAAGAGGGGACTCTGCCCTCCGTGTGCAGGAGCACCGAGTGGCCCGGTGGGTCTGGAAGCCTGCCGGCGGGATGCCTCAGAGGTGGCCTCACCAGAAGCATGCAGGCGACAGGCCCAGCAGCGCTGTTGGGCAGAGTTCCAAAGTAGGAAACGAGGCGGAGGATGAGGGGAGGGGATGAAGGAGAGGAGGAGAGGCATCCAGGGACCTCGCAGTGGGTGACGAGTGCTGGTGCAGCCGCGCACCCGCAAGGACATGAACGAGCCACGTGGCATCTCGACACAAGGCTCCCATGGCAAACATGAGCAGAAGTGACAACTGCCCCCAACCGTGTGCCTGAGGTCCCAGGAGGCCGGAAACACTAAACTGATGGGAGAGAGACTACAAGTGGCCACGCCAGGGGACGGTGGCCACGCTGGGGGACAGTGGCCGGGGGCGGGTGCTGAGAAAGCTCTATCTCATGGTTCACATGGTGTTTTCACCGCTGTATTCACTCTGGCAAAATTGCAATGGTTGTCATCTGGACGTAAGAATTCTGCCGGCCCTTTTACTAGAACGTTTGCTTGAGAGAAAGACAAATAAAAACGTAAGATAGAAAAAGAGAAAAAGCTACACTTGTTCAGGACAGACCACCGGGGAGCTGCGCAGAGGACGCTGCCCACATCGGAGCCGGGACGCCCACCCTCTCCCGGGAGGCAGAAATGCTGGGAAAGCACATGAGAGACGGTGCAGGATTTCAAATCGTACCTTGACAACAAAAGACCTTCAGGTGACATCTGTGTTTATGACAGGAAGAGAAATGGAAGCAGCGCAAATAACACGATGTGGACCTAATCTCTCTCCGGCAGGGAGAGAGCTGCTGCACAGGAAAGGGGTCTGTTCTTCTGCAACATCCGGAGCGGCCACAGGGCGGGGACGGGGCAAGGACCCTGCGCTGTGACGGACACGAAACAGGACATCGGGTCCCAGGGTACCCAGGCCGGGCAGGAGCGCCGGGAGGCGGAGCCACCATAATCTTCACGATCCCTACAGACCTAAGAGCATCTGCTCCCTCGCGGTGGCCTCGGAAACGCGATTCCACCGGGCCGCACCGCAGAGCCTCTCCAGCCCTATAAACAGTAATTTTACCTCCTGATTTGTTTTTCTCTTTAATCATCCACTCGAATGCTCCACTGCATTTTCTATCTGTTTTCGGAGAGTATAACTTTATATTCATTAGCTTCATAAACGCCTTTCCAGCGCATGGCAGCAAAAAGGCGTCCCACTGGAAATAATCTCCCTCTTCTCTTTTCGCCTCATCTCTGCTCTTCCGTGACCTCCTTCGTTAATTTGCTTGATATAATTGCTCCTGTTCGGGGTGTCTGGGAAAACACGCGAATGCTGGTGACGGTCATGACGGCCCCACGGCGTGTGTGCCCTGCCACGCTGCCCACAGCACAGGGAGGGCCCTCCGAGGCAGACCGCTGCAGCCGGAGGACTATTTTGAGCTGATGGGAGATGAGAAGTACCAGGAAGGACGGAAGTCAATCACAGGGACGTCCCAGACCCTTCTCGGCGGGAGAGGAGGTGGCCCAACGGAATCTGCATAACAGACAGTGCTGGGTCCGGCCCTCAGCCGCCCCGGCATCCGCGCGCACTTGCCTTCCCACGTTTGCAACCCGGCTGCCCGAGGTCCTCTTTCTGTGTCCTGTCACTTCTGTACAAATCCACCGTTGTGTGTTCAGATGTGGCACGAGCCGGATCCCAACCCTCACGCTCCCGTGTGTGTGAGCAATGTGCGTGCTAACAGACGCCTCTGTGTCTCCTCGCCGATCTGTCCTTTGCCCATCGAATTTGCCCTCTCAGACGGAAGGCAGGAGAAGGAAGGATGTTACCCTGCGCTTTGCAGGCCCTCGTCGCTGAGCTGGGAGCCGGAACAAAGCTGGATGTGCACACGGCCCGTTCGCCGGCGGGTCCGGAGAGGCCACACGGGAGCACAGGGGGGCTGCTTGCTGCGGGAGGCGGGGCCGCACACAGGGTGCCAGAGGGGACGCAGGCATGCCGTGTGCCCACAACGCGGTACCCACAGCACAGTGGTGCTGGTGAGGGAGGGAGCGCGCCAGGTGCCCCGGCCCTGCTGCAGGTGCTGTGACCTCAGCTCCCAGGGACCCAGCACTCCTCACACGTCACGGGGGGATTCTGTGGAAATCGATGGATACTTACTTCTCTCTCCAGTCCCATAATCACAGATGCTACACGCTGGATGTCTGTGTCCCCACAACCTCCTATGTTAAACCCTCACCCCAAGTGATGGTGTCAGGGGGTAGGCTTTGGGGTGATGAGGTCATCAAGATGGAACCCTCACAACGGGGTCAGTATCCTCACAGGAGGGCCCCAGCCCCTCCTCCACATGAGGACCCGGGAGACGACAAGGTCTGAGAACCAGGACCCCAGATCGATGGCGCCTGGATCCTGGGCTTTAGTCTCCTGAACCGTGAGAAACACAGATCGATGGTTTATACACCCCCAGCCCATGGTCCCCCCAGCCCGTGGTCCCCCCAGCCCGTGGTCCCCCCAGCGCGTGGTCCCCCCCAGCCCGTGGTCCCCCCAGCGCGTGGTCCCCCCAGCGCGTGGTCCCCCCAGCCCGTGGTCCCCCAAGGCACGTGCTCAGTTATGGAAGGTGATCAGTCTCGGGCAACAGTGCTCTGACAATGAGGTATGCATCCCCTCCAGCTTTAGGGAGACCAATCTTGAAGTTAAAACAGTCGTTGGCAATGATATGAAGCAGAAGAATCACAGTGCAGAAGCCACGGGCTAAAAACAGGAACTCGGGAGGGGTGGTTGGAGACACGGTGAGTCCGGCCTGCCCTGAGGCGCCCTGCTCCACCTCGGGGGTCACAGCTGCTCCGAGAACCTTCCTAGCCTGTCAGACCCTGTGCCTGTGCGTTTGCACAGGGAATGGTAGCAGAAGGCCGGAGAGGTGACTTCCCCAGGTTACTAAGGAGGGAGGCTCTCGGCCAGGAGCTGGGGAGAGCAGGTGTCTCAGGGGGACACGGCTGGGGAGTCCCGTGCTGGGCCCCGTGCTCCAGCCTTCATCCCCCCGGCTCGGGAACCAGGCCCCTGCTTCTAGCGGATCTCCACGTTCCTGAGGCAAACCCTCGGGTGGGAAGGGAAGCACCGTGTGGAGGGGAGCCGGGCCTGCGCCTCGCCAGCCCCTCTACAGGTCCCGCGAGCTGGCTCCCAGCCCCCAGTGCACCTGCCGCAGGCCCACTCCGCCTGACCCGCGGGACGGCGCGCCGGCATCTAAGCCCTAGTGTCCGGCTCAGGCCACTCCAGGGCCTGCAGGAGGGCCCCGGGCCCCACCCGAAAGCCCCTCTCTGCGCCTGCGCCATCCACCGCGGCGGCCCCGGCTCCGAGAGCACGGCCCGCAGGACCTCCTTACAGACCTCCGGCAGGAGGCGCTCTCGGCTCACCCTGCACCGCGCAGGACTCTCTGCCAAGGTCAGCAGGGAGGACCCTGCGTCTGGGCACCGGGGCTCACTGCTGTCCCCGGCTCCAGGCGGGGACTTGCTGAGCCAGCCGACTGCCGCAGCTTTTAGGACATTTTAAATTACCAGGCATATACGGCTCACGACCCATGGCTTATTTATTGTACTTTATTTCATAAAAGAAAGAAAAACTTGTATAACCTTTCAACTTACTGGTGAACCGCCTTATAATTCTCACTTTTATTCTTCAGTTAATATAAAAATCTCTATGGCAACCCCCCTGAACTTCAAAGATCTTCAGAGCCTTAAATTTAAAAAAAAAAAAAAACCATAATGCTATTACTCCACGGTTTTGAAAAGCTTCCTTGTGTAGGATTACTGTCTCAATTGTGAGGCCCCAGCAAACGAATCACATGCAGAGACAGAAAACGGAAATGTGTGCGTCCCCTTGGCAACGTCAAATCACTGTGTGATACACTTTTTCGAATCTTTCTTTAAAATAAATGAAAATAAGCTAATTATAAATTCTTCTATATAAGACGTTCAGAGGATGCTTACTAATTACAAGGTTAGTATCCCTTCATTTTGAAAACCATGGGGAATATTCTTAAAAGTACAAAGAAACAAAGACGTGATTTAAAATGCGAAACAAATATCAGTCTTGTACTCTTCTTTATATTCAGTCTTGAATCTTGTATTTGTCGGTTAACCTTAGGCCCTAAGTATTTTCCTCATATTATTAAATATTATTCAAAAATATGATCTTAGTCGCCAACTTCTGGCACATAATTCATCTTATGTTCCTCTATTTAAAAATTTTAAGGTTGTTGGTATAAATATCCATCCGTGTCTTTGATTATATCCACAGAAAGAATGCTCCGGGGTAGGTGTATCCCTTACTAAGGTGACAGCTGACTGCATGCCCGCTAACCCGTAAGAAGGTCCCCATCAGACCTTATCGCCAGCACTTCGCAGGACTTTTGCTTTTTCTATTCACATCTGTTTCCTCTAAATGCCAGCCCGGCCTGTCCCTGCCAGTGTGGACCCACGTGCCCCGGGGGCGACCTCCCGGTGGAGCTGAACTGCCCAGTGTCTGCCGTTAGGTTTCTAACCCGCTTTGATCCACTGCCAGCACTTCTGGCCTCTTCCCTTCCAGGTTCCGGAAGGCGGAGAGTAGCTTCCTGAGCTGTGGGTAAGCCCATGCTGGCTCGGGGGCGACACTGCCAGCAGGCGGGCCCCTGGGCCGGCAGCAGTGGGCGGGCCTCCCGGGGCCACTCACACGGGGAGGGAGGCTCCCTGCGTCCTGGCCCCCAGGCCTGAAGACCCTCTTCCCTTCTGGCCCAGCCTGACGCCCACTTATCCAGGCCCTGGACTCTCCTGGGAGCCCAGGGATGAGCAGATCCCCAACGCGGGGCCTGCACGGCCATTCCGATCTGGTCCACACTGGTCCAAAGGGACACAGTGTCACTGCGGATCCTACCACTTTTAAAGGCCCTGCCCGGTGACAAGTGACTCTCAGGAGTCCACAGAAAGCCCCTCGGGAGCTACACTTGCCAAAGCTGACAGGGAGCTTGGAGACGCCGAGGGAACCAGGCACGCGACACCGAGTCCCGAACCCGTTTTCACGAACACTCCTGAAATCTAAGTGACGGGAACTGCCGTCCCGGGCGCCTGACACGAGGGTGGTGAGCTTCGCTCCAAGGACGCGGCCTTGGTGCTTCTCGTTTTCTAACTCGGGCAGCTCACGCACTAGAGAGCACTTGTGGGAAGCTGAGGCCGGGGTTCTCTGCTCAGGTGGCTCGCGTTCCAGAAAGTTAGGTCAGCAAGAACCCTAAATGCCGCAAAGCAGCCAAACAACTCGATGTTAGGAAAGCAGTTTCATTAAACCAAATGCCATGTTAAAAATCACCCACTGTGCTAATTTAGAAGTTTTTGCTCTCAGGGACCACATACTACAATACAAACCTCTCAATTATTTATTAACTTTTAATAATAAATTTTATTTGACCCAATACATCCAAAATATTATCATTTCAACCTGTGAGCGATACGAACATTGGGGGCTGGGTGGCTCTGGCCAAGGCCTGGAGGTCACGGGACCCACGTGGCGGCAGGGCAGTGAGGAAGGCCGGCAGCCTTCCAGTACCAGGATTCTCGGGCTCTTGGTCAGGCCTTTGGTTTGCTGAGTGCTGTGGGCTGAAACGTGTCCCCCAATTCGTTTTTTCAGGTTTACTGAGAGAGAGAGAGAAAAAGAGAGAGAGAAAGAGCGTGGGCATGAGCAGGGGAGAGGCAGAGAGAGAGGGAGAGAGAGAGAGAAAGAGAGAGAGAGAGAATCCCAAGTAGGCTCTGCGCTGTCAGTGCAGAGCCTGATGTGGGTCTCAAACTCATGAACTGTGAGATCTCAACCTGAACTGAAACCGAGATTCAGATGCTTCACTGACAGAACTACCAGGCGCCCCATGTGTCCCCCAGATCTAAGCCACAATCACAGCGTGAATGTTTTTGGAGATGGGACCTTTAGGGAGGCACTAAGGTTCAATGAAGTCTTCAGGGCGAGACCCAGGTGTGACAGGACTAGTGTCTCTACAGGAAGAGACACCGGGGGTCACCGGGGCCCACACACAGAGGCAGGACATGTGAGGCCTTAGCAGGAGGGTCACCGTCCAGCACACGAGGAGAGAGGCTTCCGGAGACACCATCCCTGTGACACCCCAACCCTGCACCTGCAGCCTCCCGAGTGTGAGAGGCAGACGTGTGCCGTGTCGGCCCACAGAGCACTGGGCGGCCTCCACTTCAAAACACAGAACCAGTTATCCAAACAGTCATTTCTCTGTTCTGATCATCAGTATCATCAGTGCAGAGCAGGCCAGGCCTGTGTATCGGGGCAGAGATTTCACGGGCGTCCCGTGCCAGCCTCTGGGATTTCTCAAGTCCCTCTGGCCCAGGGCTGGCGGAATCCCTCTTCTATTTGCAGAACACGAAGAAAGCAGCTTCTGTTGATGGTAGTAGGTTCAGTTTTGGTCAGAGCTGTGGACCTTCTCAGTGCCGGAGACGGGGCTGGGCGCCCCACACGTTCTCCACACAACCACATGGGGCGCGTCCATTCCACACGCCAGTGTGAGTGGGGAGGGCAGCCGGGCCGTCCGTCCGCTGGGCTGGCGTCTTGGGGGGGGGCCCGGGTCCCTGCTGAGGCCGAAATCTCCACCACAGCTTGTAGGAGCCTGAAGTCTGACAGCTCCAGAAA